>JAGKTI010000759.1:30186-62401 GCA_018397915.1 Birgus latro | reverse complement strand
GAAATCGAATGGAAAGGTGAAGGGTGGAATCATCAGCATATGAGTGGATAGGGTTAGATGTACAGCTTAGAAGGTCATTGATGAATAAAAGGAAGAGAGTTGGTGATAGGACAGAGCCCTGAGGAACACCACTGTTGATAGGTCTAGGAGAAGAACGATGGCCGTCTACAACAGCAGCTATAGAACGACCAGAAAGGAAGCTAGAGATGAAGGCACAGATAGAAGGGTAGAAACCGTAGGAGGGCAGTTTGGAAATCAAAGATTTATGCCAGACTCGATCGAAAGCCTTTGAGATGTCAAGTGCAATGGCAAAGCTTTCGCCAAAGTCCCGAAAGGAGGATGACCAGAGGTCTGAAAGGTAGGAGAGAAGATCGCCAGTGGAGCGTCCCTGACGGAACCCATACTGACGATCCGAAAGAAGGTTGTGACAGGAAAGATGCTTTAAAATTTTTCTGTTAAGAACTGATTCGAAAACTTTTGAGACACAGGATGTTAAAGCAACTGGACGATAGTTAGAGGGTTGGGAATGGTCACCCTTCTTTGGGACTGGCTGAATGAGAGCAAACTTCCAGCAAGAAGGAAAGGTACAAGTTGAGAGACAAAGGCGAAAGAGTTTACCTAGGCAGGGTGTAAGCACAGAAGCACAGTTTTTGAGGACAACAGGAGGGACTCCATCAGGCCCATATGCCTTGTTAATATTGAGGCCAGTGATGGCAGAAAATACATCAGCTGAAGAAATTTTAATGCCAGTCATGAGGAAGTCTGAGGGAGGAAGTGATGGAGGAACAGCACTCTCATGCTCTCATGTGGGTCTAAACACAGACCAAAGATTCAGGAACAGATATTGAAGGAACATATAATGTTCTCTGCAGACAGGTTTCAGATATATGGCTTTCCTGTAAGCTATAGCTCTTCACTCCGAAACATGTATCTGCTATTCTTGCTACCACTAGACATAGACAATTTAGTCATTTGGAGGAAACCATCGTGCAGTGAAGAGTATAATGAGAGCTATAACTGCCTCAGGTTTGAAGAGCCTGTTCTAATTTAAAGTTTGTCTGAAGGTAGCATATATATATATATATCACCAGACTGAATGCGTGAATATTCGTTAGTAGGACACCTGTATCAAAACTCACCTTCTGCACCCATGCTTGAGGAATCCACAACTGAACCAAACTGTTCCTTTGTCCCCGCTCTGACGTTGAGTGCCAGCGGTCACCCTGAGCTTGATACAGTACCTTACGTAAAACAAAGCTCTGATGAAGGCAAACATGAGGGCGGTCGATGCGACCTACGGTAAGAAAAAAAAAAAAAAAAAAGAAGAATGCCGTGGCTAATGTACGAACCAATCTATTACACTGACGAAGAATGAGCATTTGGCCTTGCACTACTGTATAGTGAGGGCTGACCTAAACAATATGAAAAGGAACGAACTCTACTGTGCAATATATACTATATATATTTTTTTTCATTTTTTTATGTGCGTTACAGTAAACGATTGGTGTGTGGGCGAGGGGACAAGAGACCTTCAAGTAAAGCATGAATGTTTAATGTAATCAGCAATGTCAAGGTCTCGAATATAAGAGAGGCGATCTTAAGAAGTTCATTACTTGTGCAATGACCTTATTTTATCTTCATTTAGGTGTCATTACGTATTTAGTTTGAATTATTTGTTTAGTATGTATCTGTTTAGGAGTTATTGTGTATTCTGTAGAGAGCGAAAACTTAATACACTCCAAAGGCACCGTCGCACTGTTTTGAAAGCAAACTGTACTAGGCATCTGACATCATAGCAAGCGATGAATCAAACAAAATAACAGATGTAATTGGCTCGGCGCGTGAGTAAACATGGGGTGTTGTCAACCTTAAGCACAGGGCGGGAACACAAACACATCAATATCCCTCTTCTGGCGGTCCAACCCATTCAGACAGGACATGGTGCTGGAGGAGAACGCCTTCACATGGTGGCACCGTTATAACTAGGTGGATAACCTGAATATTTAAACTTCCCTCTGCTTCTTTCTTGTCCACCAAAAGAAAGATGGTGGACTACGGAGTGAAATGCAGTTTCATCCTTCATTCCACCGGGTTTATGGCCAAATGAACCTGACGCAACAACAATAACAATAACAGGAGGATGAGGAGGAGGACGTAGTTTGGTATCTGATTTTAAAAGCCTAGGAAAAACATTTGTTTTTGAGGGGGGGGAGTTCGATTAAGCCGATATGTATCTCATCACCAACGGAGGTTCTTTTAAGGTGAACAAAATCGCCTAAGAATTGCAAGAATAAAGTACAAAATACGTCATTGCAAAGGAGAAGTTACGATTTTGAACCCACCCTCACCTTTCTTTACCTCAGCTTATCCGTACTTAGATGCGAGAGATGGACCTGGATTATTAACTCGACAGTTATTTTAGTCTAAGGGATGACTGGGGCTCAGGTAATATTTGAATGCCTGCCTTACTGATCTTCGTGCAGTCGATAGGCATTAATCCAAGTCTTCCTGTAGCCTAGCCTTACGTCACACAATACAGAGGAGATCGATGTCATGAATTATGTAAGAGGACTTGTGTATGACTGCTACACATACACATACACACAATCAGCTTAATCCAACACTGCTCTACGATACTGTACATCCTAGTCCAACCCACAATCCTATTCCCTCTGTCAAAACTGTTGGACGAGGCGAAGGAACTTCTGACATGCAAGATCGAACCTTTATCCTGGCATTCAGTAGAGGATCACAAACCACAGGCAGCTTGTTGGGTCTGTGTTGGAAAATGATGCAGTGCTTGCGACTTATGCAGATTTTGGGGCTGTAAGATTTCAGATCAGGGATATTTTGTCACTAGTTTTACTCAATAATTTTGTCCTTTACATGAAAGGAAATAACTAAATAAGTAAAGTAGATGTGCAGTTTCTTCCTCTGCATTCGGAGAAAACATGGAAACTGGATACCCTGTCCTGCGATATGTATGCCGATTTCTTTGAAAACGTGCTCACAATCCCCCAATTCTGATAATTTTGTTGTTTTGTTTTGTTATGGGAGGGGGGGGGTTGACCTCTCCAAGCATCACTTGAAAGTAAGCTCTCCAAATATTACATTACAGATGAGTCCACCGTCCAACTTGTACTAAGATATCAAGGGCATATCTGCTGTCCTTTCACTACTGAGTTTTTTTTTTTTTTTTTTTTTTTGAGAGAGAGAGGCTGATCCCCTAAAAGTAATGGTGGGAAACTTTATATAGTGGAAAACATTATCAAGAAACCAGATGAACTGGCCTGAGAAGTTTCATTGAAATCCAGTTGCTCACTTTTCCCTATTTCTGATTGTTTTTATTGTGGGGAAAGGGGCTGCCCCCGAGAATCACTGGGAGGGGCACGCTCCCCAAATATCTCATTACAGATAAAGAGTGCATTGTGCAACGTGCATTAGGTTATTTAAGCCATATCTGCCCTCCTTTCACGGTTTCTGAGAATTTTTAATCTGGGGCTGACCCCTACTAAAATTCATGGTTGCAATATTGTGTACATATAGTGGAAAACCTTCCCAGTAACCATGCGAACTCACCTAGGTAATTTCATTCAGATCCATCATTATCCTAGAAGTTAAAGCGCACACACACACACACACACACACACACTTCTACCAACTCTTCCACCTGCAGATAAAAAAAAAAAAAAGGACTTTATACCGTGTATGATAGACCAAATCACCAACCTGTGATAATAATTTTTTCCCCATTTGACGGTAGTGGCAGGGGCGTGGCCTGTAGGTACTGCTTATGCAAGATGTTCTTCATTTGAGTAACTAATTAGTTTGAACTAGATTGTACTATAATCAGTTCCACATTTTAATCCGGCAAAGTTGAAAAATTAAATCACATAGTTTTCCAACATCAACAAACGTAGCTTAACAAGTAAACAAATTGAAATGGTTTCGGTTCGGCATGAAGATATGGGTTCAAAATTTTGAACAATACAAGGATTGTATAGCTTAAGAAATTTGTGAATTTATTGAGAAAATAAAAACAGTAGATATCTACGCAAAACTAACGCAAAATGATGACAAAACGTCATTCTTTGAAAGGTTTATGATTCGGCTAGCTCTGCATGTTCACTTCACGTGAATCTGAGCAACTTTTCCATGATTTTCAAAATTTAATGCCACATTAGTGCCTTTTTTTTTAAACATACCAAGTTCTTGTGAAGATCCAATGGAAGGGACAGCCGGACACAAAAAATCAGCTGCTCTGGAGCGATTGGCACGTCAAGTTGAATATATAAAACTGAATGGGTTTCCAGGTTGGTCTGCAGCTTGTATGTATTGTTTTCTCGATATAAACACAGTAGTGTGATAATTTGCACATTGAGTGCGGTTGAAGTATGATATTAATTCTCAAAATAGTAAAGTATATAACATGTATCTCACTGAAACATTGAGCCTTAATGTAGAAAGTAAAGATTCTTGTTGTTGCCACTTAAGTGTGATTTGATTGAGCCAGTATATAGAAAACACTTCTCACCTTTGTTTTGGGGTAAATTAGGTTCTGTTTGAGATGTTTTTTTGTAATTATGAAGAATATCCTGTTGTGGAGCCATGGTACGACTGAAGGATTGCCAAGGTTAGAGCCAAAGAATGTTAATGTTTAGGTCAAATAATGTCCAGGAAGAGTCAGTCCTGTCACAAGAATAAGAAAAAAAGGACAAGATGTAGGAGAGCTCCTATTAACGAAAAATGAAACTTTAATGATAGGGACTCAATTTCTTAAATGTGTAACTCATCACAATTAAATTCTGTGGAAAAAATGAATATGATTTTAAGATCAGTGAAGTTGGGTATGTTGACGCTGGCAGTATCATCCTACTGGGGACAACAGATTGATTCGGATCCAGAACCTATTTGTCTGCAAATCATCTACTTGTTATGTTAGGTTAGATCAAGATACCATAGATTAGGTTAGATTACATTAGGGTGTTTTTTTTTTTTTTTTTAATGCAAGGAAGAAGGAACCAAAGGCCATGGGCATGCACACTGTTCCTTCCAAGAAAAAACAAAAACAATATGAAAAAGAGCCAAGCATAATTGGAATGAAATTACTGGTGACAGATTGACCATGGAGCTGAATCAGCCTGAAAAACCAACACAGCTGGTAGCTATTTGTTGCAGTCTGTATTTACAATTGATATGGTTTTATAGTTAACTAGCTGGGGTACCAGGAGTTGCCCAGGTCAAAAAGGCAAACACTCTAATCCTATTTGTTCTAGTTCAGTCTTTTTTTCTACTTCAGAAAGACCATGTAGCTTACTGCTTATGCTTTTGAAGAGGGATTGCAAAAGGTCCAGGAATTTTCTGTTTTAGCTTTTGCAGACTAATGAACAGTATTTGTGTGCACTTGTTTACTATTAGTGGTGACTTCAAAGGACCTCCGACCTGTGACCTCAAAAGCCGTCGGAGGGCATCCTCACATAGGCTGTCTGAACTGGAGGTCATGTGTGTCTTCATGCCAAAAATTGAGCTGCAGGGGTACCCAGCATTGCCCAGACCAAAAAGGCAAACACTCTACCAGTGACCTCAGATGACTCGGATCTGAATTTTGCACCCCCCCACCAAAAAAAAAAAAACCATCCTTAGGTCACCTTGATTCAGAATATATATGGGTCTAGGGGTCTCTGGCCCTTGGTTTGGACGTGATTGAAGGACAAACCAACAAACAATTTAGCTCTGTTATATAATGTGTAGATAGCTTCATAATTATGATTTCCACAACTTTAAAAATTTATGACCATAATGATTATTGAGAAAAATACTGCTGAAAATTTTATGCATGGGTGCTCTCTTGCATTTTCGCACACAAAAGAAGTTATAAATTATACATACAAAATGATTCTGAAGACAATATCCAAGGAATATGATGGAACTGGTTGGTGGACTCTTTCTGTCTGTTCACCCGATACTGGTATGGAAAGAGATTTTAACCTATGAGGTAACCATCTGGAATGGGAAACACTGCGTGAGAGGACAGCTTATTCATTGTAGTTTAATTTTAGATGTGGCATTCTCTAGGAGTAGCTCTGGGTGGGCTGCGATTCCCATTGTAAAGAAGCATGAATATTCCAGGGAAATTATAGAAGTTTGCTACAGTACATATTGTACTTTAACATGCCCTTGTCTTATTACTCACTCAGTTACAGTTGACATTCTGGATAAGGCCTAAGATAGGCCTGTGGTTTCAGCTCCATTACATTAGCTGCATATGTGGTGGCGGTCGAGTTAATTTTATTACTTGGTACAGTAAAACCTCACTATAACGGACTAACTGGGCCAAGCCATTCCAAAGAAAAGCGAAATTCTGATAAAAGCGACATCCAGACTTCCCCCTGCTAACCTGGACTTTTTCCGATATATCAGACATTAGTCTGGATCGCACCAATGGTTTTTAAACTGTTTTCACTACCATTGGAGTACTGTACACCCGTACCCCATTATCCGGTGCATTGATAACCGGCACTTCGCTAGACCGAGCACAAGAAATTGGGGAACATTCCCACAATCCGAACAGTTTGAATGTCCGTCGCCTCACTAGTCCGACACCCAACCTCTCCAGTCTGACACCTCACCCCTCCCTAGGTTTGAAACAAGGCTGTCCTGGTCCTCCCTTCCTCCCTCCATCCCTTCTCTTCTCCCCCCCCCATCCCTTCTGTCCCCCTCCATCCCTCCTCACCCCATCCCTCTGTCTCTCCTCCATCTCCCACCACACTCAGCACTGCCAGGCATGTCTCCCTCCCTTCCCCCATCCCTGGTTGTCTCCCTCTCCATCTTCCCCAACCCCTCCACTCCCCCATCCCCTTGTCTCCCATGTGTGTGTGAGTGAGAGTGGTGAGTGAGTGAAGTTGGTGAGTGAGTGAGGAGTGAGTGAGTGAGACTGGGGGAGGGGGGGATAATAGGGCTAGTTGACTTTCTTGCCTGCTTCCTTGTGCCCCTACCCTCCCCCACCCCCATTTGTCTTCCTTCTCCTCCCCAGCTTGTCTCCCCATCCCTCTGCCCTCCCCCATCCCCACTTGGTGCACTGCCAGCATCCTGCCTGGCTGTTTAGTTGCCCTGAAGCTGTGTTGGACACCTCATGTCCCATCACCCCACCCTTCTGCATGTGATGTTTGATGTGCAGTTCTTTAGCAGTGGTATTGTTTATGAGGATAATAACATTACCTATGGTGTATCTGTGTCAGTCTCTGTTTTTTATTTATTTATTTTTTTTTTTTATGTGTCCGACTCTGGGCATAGGCTTCACAGCCTGCTATCAAGGCCCAGTCGTCCTCCTACAATCTACATGTCACCACTTCGGCGCTTAACACACACCGTCCATATTGAATACATGCTAGGGCTGTCTCATACAGGACTGGTGTATTGGTATTAGCGGGGTCATTTTTACGACATGTCGGCGGGTCTTCTGGTAGATCAGTAAAGCCTGATTTAATTAAATTCAAATCCTTAAATTGTTCCCTGCACCAGCGAGGATTCGAACCTGGGTCCCACGGGACCGCAAGCCAACTCTCTACCAATCGAGCTACCGCCTCCCCTGTTCAGTAAGGTATATGAGAATTTGGGTTTGGGTCTGGAATGCATCTCTGGCATTTCTTCAGTATCTTATGGGGAAAATTGTTTTGATATCCGACGTACTCGCAGACCGAACGCTTCCACTGGTACACAACACCGCTGGATATCGGGGTATGGGTGTACTGTATTATGTATTCACTACAATAATCAAATGGTATATGGTAATTTATATAATAATACTGTACTGTACACTGATGAACATGCCTTTTATTTACTTTGTTGTGGTGAACATAGCTGAAGTGGTCAGGCAGTCTGGGCTGCTTCTGGCTTTATCAAACATTTTCTGACATATAACAATTTAGTCCGGTAGCTCCTCGATTCCAGTGAAAGTGAATTCCGGTCTATTGAAGTCTGTTATATCGAGGTTTTCATGTGTTTTAGCTTTCTAATCACAAATTACCTCCTGGACAGTCCAAACTTTACCTAAATTTTTCAGAATTAAAAACTGACTTATAATCCACTACATACTGGGGTAATACATTCCAAATGTCTACAGTTCTGTTGCAAAATAAATTCTGTTCATCTAATCTGGGTCTTTCCTAATAAATCTTATTATGGCCTCTTGTTGACTTGTCCTTTAGCAGCTCAAATATATCCTGGCATACTTCAGGGTCGCACAGTCTGCATAGTATCTTTTAGGTCTCAGTCATGTCTCCTCTTGCCTTCCTGTATGGTAATGTTGGTAATCTTAGCCTCCTGAACCTTTCTTCATTGCTCAGACTCTTCAGTGATGGAACTATTGTAATTTGGTTGCTCTCCTTTGTACATTTTCTACTGCCTTCACATCCTTCACCAGGTAAGGACACCAGACCTGATTTGCATATTCTAAATGGGGTCTAACCAGAGTTACATATAACAATTAAAAGATTTCTTCATCTAAAGACACAAACTTTGCTAAGCCCAAATATGTGGTTTGCTTTATTTATCTTTTCTGCCAGATCTATCAGTCTATTGCCAAATGCCATCCTCACTGTAAAATGAGGGCATGATGTGCAATACAGTGCTCTTATGACATGAATGTGAAGAGTCAAGAGTAAGAGCAAGGAAAATGTAACTTTAGGAACTGTGTAGAGCGTGTATAATTAATGGGATAAAAAAGAATCTGAATATAAAACCACAGGGATTACACTTCATCTAGGTTTTTAAGGCTAAATTCCTCATTTGCTACTGGTTTCATTTGCTACTCCAGAATCAACAGACTGGCTTTATGAATGCTGTAATAAGAATGGCTGACTCGAACTGACCAGATGCTGAACAGTATTACTGGTATATGTTTAGTAGCTATACAGTACTGTATATAGTGTATACCTGTACTGTACTGTAGTACCTTACTATAGTAGTAGTTGCAACTCATGTCTCATTTAAAGTTGAACCTGGTGGACTGCAGACCAAAGATGCCCCTTTCGTGTGCAATCCACCATCCTCCTTTTGGAGGAAAAGGAGGGAATTGAGGGATGTCTGTAAAGCTGGGCATTTGTACTGCCATGTTCTGTTAGTACCACCTCGTGACAGCATCCCTCTTCAGTACTAGTGTGTACTTTATATAGCTGTATTATCAAAGTTGTCAGTAATATGTTTTGCTTTTCTTGCCACATATAGCAACAGATTCTTCTCAGTCTGGAATGCCAGTGATTCAGAGTAGTGAGGTATGATTATATTTTCAGGTGGGCTGTGCAGTGATCTGGCAGAAATCACAGGAGTTAGAGAAAGTGTGACTGTAAGAAGCTACAGACTTGATAATGAAAATAATGGAGAGAGGGTTGATAATGGTTCTGAAGATGAGCTGTCAATCAAAATTCCCTTTGCTGGGACGAATATAACTGTCCACCTACTCTTCTACCCAGAAGAACCTTGGATGCCTCCTGATTTATCTTTGAGTGACACTCATTTCTCGTCAGCCATCACACCAAAAGACCTTGAAGAACAGGTGAGGATTATTGTGGTATATCTTTCCTATCAGTCTGTCTAAAGTATCTCTGGATGCTCTTGATCCCTGAAGGAGTGATAACTAACAAAATGCTTCTATGTCAGCTTAACCTCTGCTGTCAGGCTTTCCTCCCCCAAGCTCACATCTCACTCATAGACCTCCCTACCCCAATCCTGTCTATCCCTTTCCCCTCCCCCTCTCCATATCACTCACATAATGTACTATAATTGTTTGTTAGCAGTAAGGTATGATTTTCCAGTGGACCTCCTATGAACTAATCGTAATGATGATGATGATAAGCAAATGTTGCTGAATTAATAAATGAGTATATACTAGGCTAGCATAAAAATCCAATTATGCAAATACCAATGTAGTAGACTTAAATTTTCAAAAAATTCTTCAGGGGAGCAATGGAGAGTAACCCTTTTACCTGTCATGATTCAGCCAAAGCCCCGTTGGCTGATGTGTTTTTTCGGATAATACCGTACTACTCCCTGAACCTCCCCTGCATGAGGTACAACCCCTGTATAACCCTATACTGGCCTCTCTTGCAATACACAAAACCCATCTCAATACAGACTTTTCAGTGGCCACCTTTATATATTTATTATATACTGTAATTCATACACAACCACTCATGTCTAATGTTAACGTGATTTCAATTATCAAAAATGGATTTCCTTTATATGTATCCCACAATAAGCCTGTCTCAACCACGTTGAATTCTTGTTCAGTTACCAGCATTAAGGATATTGTTATTTATTAAAAGTGAGAGTGAGATACGTAAATGGAAATGAGCAAAGCCGAAAGCAGGTCACTAGCAACATAAGTTACATAAAACAAAGGTGACAGGCATGTGCCAATTACATGCATATAGTATTTCCATAATCATTTTATTTTTTTCCACAGAAGGAGGTAGAGGCACTAATGTTCATTATTTATTCAAAGTGAGAGTGAGATGCATAAATGGATATGAATAGAACCGAAGGCAGGTGGCAAGACACGAAAGTTATGTAAAAGAACGGAGACAGCCTGGTGTCATCCGAGTGCGTATTTACTAATCATTTTTTTATTTTTCAATTGGAGCCACAGGCATGCACACAGCACAAAGGGAAGTAACATAAACCGCAGCAAAAGCTCTGGTGTGGCAACAAAGGTCACACACTCTATGACAGTCTTAATGCAAACCAACACTGGATGGCTTGTTCTTTGTGTCTTGGGTGGAATGGACATTGGCCTTTGTTTTGGTAGGCATAGTCAGTGGCATGGGGGTGTCACAAGGAGCAGCCAGCAGTTTGAAAAATTTGGTTTCCATGCATGCTGTAGGTTAATGGGGGTGGGGAGATATTCCTTTAAATCAGCCAGATTTTTTGCATTACCAAATAATGATATATGTCAGTTAATGCAGCATCCGATAAACAGGGAATTACTTGTAATTAGTGATGTTGAAAGAGGTAGACATCCACTTGTATGAGGGAATAGAAATGATGAGTTTCTGTGTGAGAGGTAGAAATAAAAGAAGAATGGATGAAAGCAAAAAAGAGAAGTGTAAGGACAGAGCAGAGCATCATGGAGATTCTTCTGTCGTGACTATCCCACGTGGGGTAATTCCCAGGAGGAGGCAAGGCATCAGTGAGACAGATACAGTAAATGATGAGTTAGGTTTTTTTTAACAGTCTTTCATTTTTTGTGTAGAACACTTTAACCAGCTAAGTAACTGAAATCTTGAAAACTGTATATATTATGAAAATGTTTTTATTATATTTATTTCAAGTACCATTATTCAATACTTGGCACAAATGGAATTACTCTACCTTGGGGTACTCCTATTATACTGGAAAGGCTATGTATAGTCCAGAGTAATGACTTTATTACTGTGGTTCCCTTCTAAGATGATTAAAATTGATATTAGTAAGAATAAGTAAGAATTGCATCCTCTGAGTGAAGGTATTAAATATTGTACACAACATGGTACATAAAGTAAGTGAATACTGGTGTTAAGTGTCTTTTCTTCTAAGGTCACTGTGGCTGCTTTTAACTCTGCTATGTACCATACTACATTTCTGTAGTACTGTATATGTGTGCAACAGTCTTTACAGTGAAATTAATAAAAAGAAAAAAATGCTGAACAATAACTTTTAATACAGGTACCATCACTTAATAGCTGGAACTGTAATGAAGATGATATAATTGCTCAACTACTCCATCAGTTGCTGCAACTCTACAAAAGATATCAGGTATGTTGCATGATTTATGCTTGGTGCAGTATTTTGTTATTAGATATCTTGACATCCATCCATCCATCATCCAATCCTATGCCGCCCCATGAGGAGCGTAGGAGCCCGGGGCTAGGCAAGTTGGTCCAGACATTTAAGATGAGAGTGGCCAGCCTCACTCATCCGTGAGTGGCATTGCGTAAGCAATAAACCCCAACCATCCCTTAGATATAAACCTTCACTGGCTCAATCCGATTGGAGTGCCTTAATTACCCACTTAACCACCAGGCTCCAAAATTTGGTTATATGGTTGCCACCCAGCATGATGAATGGTTTCCTGGTGTACAGGAAACCATGTGGCTTGCCTCGCAGTGTAGAGTTACCCACAGGCAGAAGGAAGAGGAAAGAATGAAGTAAAGAAAAACAGAAGAGGGAGTGTAAAGTCACCTGTAGGCAGAAGGACGAGGAAAGAATGAAGGAAAGGAAGACAGAAGAGGATGAAAGAAAAGAAGGATGGAGGAGAGGAAAGGGCAGACATCCGAGAGCAGCACTACATTGAGTGAGTGGATGGTGAGCATCCAACCTACCACATTTACTTTGAATATAATTTTTAACAGTATTGTACCTATATATCATTGCAGCAGTATAAAGTATTCTGTTGTGCTTAAGGCATACATTGTACTGGTATCTTATATACTGCTTCAGTACAACACCATTGTTGTAATAATGTTTTTAATTTGTGAAGTTTTTTCATTAAAAAAATTTAAGGTTTAATATTTTTCATTTTTTATGTGTATGTTTATGTCTTCCGGTAGCTGACTTAAATATGCTTAATATGGATATGAAGTCCAGTTAAACAGCTTCATATCATGGTTTACGGGTTCTGAAGGACAGCATGCCCATAAGGCCGTGGAACTCCATTTTGTTGCTGGAGAAATTAACTTCCCCAACCCACCACTTATAATAAGCATTGTGTAAACACTATTGCCCACCATTGGTCTATGCATTTTCTTCTCACTCTATTGCCAAACACCAAATCCTTTTGTTTCTAGTGCATGGAATCTCAGTTATTTTGATAGTGATGAAGAGAACTGTTGGGATAGCCTTCTCATTTGATACATGTCCTAAAAGGGATCAAACAGTTGAGCTCTGTGAGCCTTCCAATTCTTCAGGAATCATGGCTGTATCTCACAGGTATATCCAGCTGCACAATTTTTTTTTTTCCCTCAGTATGTACATTACATTACTGATTGTCAGTCTGTTGACCATCAAGTTAAAAAATAGGTACCAAAGCCTTGTCATGTGCTCAGCCATACATGATAGATTAAACCAACTCAATCCTCTCTCATTTCACATAGTACAGTAGTAATCGCATTATGTATTTAACAGCTGGATAGATTAGAGGAAGATGACATCCTCCAGGTCCAGTATCAGTCCCTCCTGAAGGTGCTCAAGATCGGGGAGGGAGACATTGAGGTGAGGCAGACAGTATTAACAGTTAAGTTGGTATAGTACAGTACATGCATTAATTGATATGGGTAGCCTACAGAAGAAGGGGGCCTGTTTGCATAGTTGATGTATTTACATTACAGATAAAGGTTGTTTTCAGACATCAACAAGCTGTATTGTCATCAGATGGAAGAAGTTAATATTCAGAGTTGTTTTTAGATATCAGTGAGCCGTGAGGGTGAGCGAGTGTCATCACTGATGGTGCGTCTTCCACTCAGCCTCCAAGATGTTCCACCTGTTCTGGTTGATGCCAATCCAGGGGCCCCAACGAGCCTCCTCCAAGTCACATTTCAAGGGGTATGTATTTAAGTGGTGATTTCATAAATAAGGAAGCTTTGGACTGTGAAGAGGCAGAAAGCTTCAATGATTTGAGCCCAAGAGGAGTGCTGAGGATTTTCTGCAAAGCACTACCAGGGACTTTTTCATGTCATACCATAGTTTCACATCCATATGTTAAAGTTGGCACTAACACTCCTTCATGTAAGCCTCGTGCAGCTGCAACACTCATGCCTCTGTTTCTTATCAAGGCCTTCAAAAGCACCAGCTACTTTCCTTCCTTGTGTCACTCTACTTTCCACTTCTTTTGCACAGTTTCCTCTCTTTTCTGTCACTGTACCTAGGTATTTGAACTCTTTCACCATTTCCAGTCTCTCTCCATTCACTGTAACATCACACTGGGAGTCATCCTTCTCTCTCAGTAACCATCAGTTTGCTCTTTTCTGCATTTATTTTCAGGGCACGACGCTCACAGACGTCAACAAAACTCTGCACTAGTCTACCAAGCTCTTGTCTGGTATTTGCAAGTAGAACTGCATCATCAGCATCCAAAAAATTTGAGATATTCAATAAATTTGAGATATCCATTCATTACCAACGCCATTCCTCTCTCCATTTCTCGTGTTTTTACTTCTGTCATCACCCCATCCATATATACAGTATACTGAACAAGTATGGGGAGATCACACGGCCTTGTCGCACGCTCACATTGATCGTGAACCATTCACCTAGATGCCAATTTACCCTTACACATGCCTTACTACCATCATAAAAACTCTTGATGGCACCTAACAACTTACCATCTACACCATACATGTGCAAAATGTTCCACAGTCCTTCTCTATCTACTTTGTCATATGTTTTTTCCTGATCCATAAATGCCATAAACACCTCATAATCCTTTTCACAAGTCATCTCCATTATGTGTCTCACTGCAGTTTGATCCACACATCCTCTGCCACTCCTGAAGCCACCCTGTTTGTCACTCACTAGGACTTCTGATGCCTTTCTTTCTTTATAATATTTCTTCCATATACTTTCCTTACAACACTCAGTAGACATATGCCATGGTAATTCTTGCACTCACTTTGTTCTCCATATTTTTGTTCAGGGGTACAATCACTGCCTTTTTTCACTATACTGGCACAGTTTCATTTGTCCATGCCTTCTTACATATCCCTGACAAGCACTTCATTCTGCTCTCTCCACTACACTTAATCATCTCTGCTTACACCTCATCAACCCCAGCTGCTTTCCCTTTTTTCAGCTGCTTCAGAGTGTTCTTCACTTCTGTGAGAGTCATGTTTCTTGACGCTGCATTCCTTCTCTGTACATCACCAAAACCAATTTTGTTAACAGTCGCTTTGCTCTCTCCATTCCCATTCATCAGACTTTCAAAATATTCTTTCCATCTGGTCCTTACTTCATCTCCATGGGTTAATTATAGACCACTTACATCCTTCACACTTTCACATTTCTTTGCGCTATCACTTCTACATTCCGCATGTTTTTCAGAATAAGTTCCTATTTTCAGAGTAATTTGCATTACTTCTTCTTCCAAGATCATTATTTACCCCCTGCTTTTTCCTCTTTACTAGTCTGTTTACTGTTTACATGCTTCTTGCCCTCAGTATATTCAGTTATTTCAGTTGAACCCCTGTCCTGTATCCACTCTAGCCACTTCCTCTTTTCCTCCATTGATTTCTTAACCTCTTCATCCCACCATGCCATACCTGTCTTTGATGTTACTCTTGCCACATCCTGCACTGCTTTAGTATTCCTAACCAATCAGTAGTGTAATATTTTGTATAATATGTGCTTACTGTATAACTCTACAGTAAGTCCTAATTATGTGTTGCCTTTTTTAGGTAATTTTTTGCTCTCAAGTCTACTTCGTTTTCGTTTTTGAAGGCTCCAACATGCTTGCATGCGTCGGCCTTGGTCACCTAATGGTGGCTGTCCACGCTGCTCGATCCCTGGCAGCCTCCCTGTTCAGTCCCTTAACCCTTAAGTCACACTTAATGACCTCGTCCCATGTCTTTCTCGGTCTACCTCTCCCAACCCCTCCCCCAATATTAACACCTCTCACCCTCTGTACCCAATTACATCATCATCATCATCATCCAATCCTATATCACCCCACAGAGGAAAGATTACATATAAAAAGTATACAGCCTTTTAAAAAACCTGTTATCAGTTTCCCCCATTGTACAGTAGTGATCATATGAAAAAGTTAATATTTTAGAACACATCTGTGACCCAAAACCACAGTTCACCTGAATTCCATTCTTGTTGAGCAGAGAGAGGGAGTGTTTGTGCCTGTTCTGCACCTGTCCCCGGGGGTGGAGACATTGGTTGGAGGTGCTGGATCCCTGGCCCTGCCTGTGGTTCCTCCTGGTACCTGCCTCATGGACTATGTAGAGACAGTTCTCAAGTTGCTGGAGGAGCGCATTAGGAAGGCAGTCCTCAGCTTTGAGACAAGGAAGCAGTTTATTGCAGAGGTAATATTTGTGGATTGTGGCATTTTAAGTTAGGATTGTTTGTATCCACCATCCATCCATTTGCTGTATGTAACACTAGACTGATGATTTTTTTTTTAGACAGATTTGTAGCATGTACCTGTGGTCCTGCTATGTAATAACTTGTGGAAGAACTATGACCACACAATGAAATTGTGTTTTTTGAAAAGATGCAATAGTTTCAGCCTGGCTTGGAAGTTTTTAAAAGTTCAAATTGGGCTGAAACTGTTGTATCTTCACAACAAACATAATTTTAGTACAGCAATCACTTTACCCGGATGCTGTGGTCTGGCTATTCAAAACCATTATTTGTACATTTTTCCATTTTATCCAGAAAAAATTCATGTCTAGATGGAAATTATGGCCACGTGAACATTTTTGTCCGGCGGGGCAGGAATAGCCCAGTGGCGCTGCCCTGTCTGGCTGGGTAGTTCACCCAGCATCCGCTAAAGATCCCCTCGGTTGTTGTCAGTTCCCACGCAGCGACAGTGTAGTGAATAGCTCCTCTCGGACAGTTGTTATGGCGGCGCACGTGGTGGCTTCTGTGGTTGTTCCTTATCTGCGTCAGGTGTTGCTTTTCTTTGCATCCCTCTTCCTAGGGTGTGTGATGATGGCACATCCACCAGTGAAAAGAAAGAGGATAGTGCTGACTCTGGAGAAGCGGGAGATCCTGGGTAAGATTGGTGCGGGATGATCAAATCGTGACTGTTGATGTTGATTTTATTCTAGCATACTGTACTGTACCTTGATTTTATTCTATTTTACCATGATTTACTTCCATTTTACCATTATGTTTTGTGTTCCTACTGCATTTTTCATGTGTAGCTGTGTTTTTCATGTTTTTTTCAAGTCTATCTATCTATCTATTGCCAGACGCCATAATCCCGTAAGCGGTGGCCATTTCACATTGAGTTAGTTGTTTTACAGGGAGGGGCACTAACCCTCCACCAACCCACTTGTTGACATGTAGGGAGCACGTATGGTTTGGTTATATGGTTATCACCCAGCGTTGTAAATGGTTTCTTGGCTTACAGTCACTGCAAGGTTTGGCCCTGCAGTGGTGATTGCTTGTCTGTGGTTGATGGCTTTGTTTGACCATGGTAATTGCTTGGCTTTGGTTTATAGGTCTGCTTAACCAGATAGAATAAACAACAGGAACAAGTGTTTTACAGAGTATTGTAGTGGCCATCTACACTGGCTTTGAAAGTTAGGATATGTAAGAAGGGGGGCCAGGGGAGCAGTCCATTATCCAAACGGAGACATTACCTGGATTTGCTTTTGGCTCTAATAAGGTCGGATAATTGAGGGATTACTGTACATTGGTGTAATTCAAACTTTGAGCAGTTCACAGCACAGTGAAATCTTGACATGGAATGTGATATGTTGTTACAGTATATATGTACTTTACGTTTCGTTTTCGTTTCGTTTTTGAAGGCTTCAACATGCTTGCATGCATCAGCCTTGGTCACCTAATGGCAGCTCTTCATGCTGCTCGATCCCTGGCAGCCTCCCTGTTCAGTCCCTTAACCCTTAAGTCACACTTAATGACCCTACCCTGATAGTTTTTTTTCCTTTACTTTATTCTTGCTTTTTTCCTTTACTTTATTCTTGCTACCACCAGACAGTTTAATTCAACTTAGGACATACTTCTAAGAGCAAAGGGAATGAAGGCTTCATATAACTCCTGCATTTCAAATAGTCACTCCAAAGTTAAATGAAATTTTCTGTTGGAAACAGTAACAGAATATGAGATATGCCCTCATAGTAAAGTGGTTAATACAGTTTTGTGAATGACCTTTTTTTTTCTTTAATACAGTCAAGTTGGTTCTGGACCGTGCCCATGCCATAGAAATAACTAAACCTATGGGAAAAACGGTATTTGGTTCTGGACCTTCACCTGAAGTCCCCCTTTTCACCCCAATTCTCCCCATTTTTCCCCACTTTACACACACAATCAAGCAATCAGTCAGTGCATGTATTACACGTGACAATAGGCACAAAAAACAGGAAGGTGATCATCTTTGTCTACTTGGGCAATTCCATGTGCTGCAGATTGAGCAAAAACATGCTAAGCAGATCAGCTGACCGACCAAAACATTCCAGATGGCAGAGGCTGCCTGGTCAAGCTCTGATTGAAGACCTTTATTTGATAAAGTTTGTATGCTCAAATGTCAACAAAACTCACATTTAACATATTAATAATCATTCTTATATATGTGATGATGATGATGATGGGAGGCATTATACTTTGTCTTAGCTCAGAGATAGGTGCTTCGTCACTAACCCGTTCATAGTGGTTTTATGAACAAATCTATAAACTAGTCACAATACCCAAAGAATCATTAATGTTACTTAACACAATGACTTTGGTGAAGTTTAACCTCCTCATAAGAGAGAAAAAAGTCCGCAGTTGGAGCACTTGTAGTGTGGAGCTGAAGTGGTCGCCATCTTCTTTATTTACAAACAGGGGAGTGCGCCAAGTTGGCGCCGCTGACCGTCAGGGGAATTTGCCTGCGCGTTTCAAACCTTACCGCACCAGTGCCCTGGGTATGGTTTATGCGTGTGGTTGTTTTTTTTGTTCAGGTACCCTGCTGTGTCATAGAAAACCGTGCCATAGAAGCACGCACCATAGGCGACTTGACCGTAATTGAATTTTATGTAACATTGCAGGTGTTGTGTCAGTACGGGTGTGCCGTGGTGGAGTATGATGCTGAACGTTTCAGCAAAATTGTGCTGATGTTTGAGGTCAAGGACTTCCACTTCCTCACTTTCATAACTCTTGGCACTCTCTTCCCACAAGTAAGTCACATTTATGTGCAGGAAATTACATATGATTTTTAAAAGCACTGAACAATTTTTTTTTTTTTTATATATAACATTGCAGCTTCAGGAAAAATATATTGGCAAGAAAAGGGAATTGTATTTTGTTTTTGTTGATTTGGAAAAGGCCTTTGACAGAGTCCCTAGAGAGGTGGTGAAGTGGGCAATGAGAAAGCTAGGGTTGGAAGAGTGGCTGGTTAGGGTGGTTATGGCCATGTACGTGGGTGCTCACACTCAGGTAAGAGTGAATGGAGCTTTGAGTGATGAGTTTCCCGTGAATGTTGGTGTGCATCAGGGGTCAGTTTTGAGTCCCTTGTTGTTTATCATGGTGCTTGAAGCCCTCTCACGTGACTTCAGAGATGGACTCCCATGGGAGATGCTGTATGCTGATGATTTGGTGCTGATTGCTGAGAATGAAGGGGAGGCTGAGGAAAGATTTAAGAAGTGGAGAGATGGTATGGGGCACAAGGGCTTAAGGGTAAATGCAGATAAAACAAAAGTGATGATATCTAGGGTTGGTGGCGGTACAATCAGAGGAGAGGGAGAGTGGCCATGTGCAGTTTGCCACAAAGGTGTGGGAAGTAATTCCATCTTGTGCAGTGTCTGTGATAAGTGGGTGCACAAGAGATGTAGTGGTATTAGAGGTAGACTGCGAGATAATGCTGATTTCATGTGTGCGGTGTGTCGGGGAGAGCAGGCAGAGATTGTTAGGCGTGAGAGGGTTGAACTTGCAGGTGAGTCTCTTGAGTGTGTGGAGGAGTTTTGTTATTTGGGAGACATGTTATGTGCCGGAGGTGGGGCTGGAGTTAGCTCGGTTGCTAGAGTGAGAAGTGGTTGGAAGAAGTTCAGGGAGCTGTTGCCTCTCCTGACATTGAGAGGACTCTCCTTACGTGCTAAGGGGTCTTTGTATGCAGCATGTGTTAGGAGTGTGATGCTGTATGGTAGTGAGACCTGGGCAGTAAAGGAAGAAGATATTCGCAGGTTCAAACGTACAGAAATGACAATGATTAGGTGGATGTGCAGTGCGTCCCTGCGTGCAAGGCCTGGGGGGGCTGGGCTTACGATAGAAGAGTTGAGAGGTAGGATGGGACTGGAGTGTATTGGTGTTGTGATGAGGAGAGGCAGGCTGAGGTGGTTTGGACATGTGGAGAGGATGGGGGAGGATAATTGGGTACAGAGGGTGAGAGGTGTTAATATTGGGGGGGGGGGGTTGGGGAGGGGTAGACCGAGAAAGACATGGGATGAGGTCATTAAATGTGACTTAAGGGTTAAGGGACTGAATAGGGAGGCTGCCAGAGATCGAGCAGCATGGAGAGCCGCCATTAGGTGACCAAGGCCGACACATGCAAGCATGTTGGAGCCTTCAAAAATGAGCGATGAGCGATATATATATATATAGTACTGTACTTATTTTTTAATTTATATGTTTTGATTCTGGGTATGTACTTGATGATCAGATCCCTAAGACTTAGCAGTTCTCCTACATGCGAGACACCTTCACACGTCACTATAGTCGGTTTCTCGGAGTCTGTCGCACTGATTTTGCCAGCTGAGGACAGGTGAATTTGGTAACACTGCACGATGCACTCGGGCTGTGATTGGTCAATTTCCATTGTGTTTGAACTTGCACCAAACTGACTTTGTATTCCAATCAACGCCCTCACTTATTTGTAAGATACCGGATTATACAGACACAAATTAAAGCACTGATGTCTTTAATGATAAATATGTGCCTTTTAAATTACTAGAGATAAACCTGAACGACATTGATAACAAAACTAAGTAAAGTCGCAACTGGACGCATATGGGCACAGCGACTGATTTATTTAAATTCATTTCATTGTGTTTGATTTCGTTCACACTACACACGGTTTTATTATAGCAGCATAGTTCAACTATTATTTTCCCTTGGGGTTTGCTTTTATCTTACTTTCATTTCTCCCACCATTAACAAAAAAAAATTTGGTTCATTCTACATTGATGTAACCGATTACTTTCCCGGCTTCTCTCTGTTGAGGGGACAGAGATATATCATGCTTGAGGAGAAGGTGCATGGTGGCCAGGGTTAGGGTGTCCATCTGTCTGTCTGTATGTCTGTCTCTTATGATACTTGTGAAAATGTTCAGGAAAATCACATATCAAACTAATTAATGTAAGAAATTATTTTACTTAATCTGACTATGAATACACACAACTGTAGATTTTTAAAGCTACCATTACATATGAAGGTAATGAAAATGTGTCTGTACACTATATATATATTGAGAATAGCATGTATTGGCCCCAGCATGTGTGTGTGTGTGTGTGCTTACACAGATCATAATTATTAGAAGATAAGCTAAGCGTATTTAGGGTTAGGTTGTATATTAGTAGATGAGGTAAGGAAGGGCATGGTGTAGACTGTGACACTGTGTGGCAGTGGTGAGAAAAACATTCAAGCCTTCAAAGGACCTCGGAACCACCATCTTGCTACGAACGTCTGAATTCCCGCCACATCGCTGTCTGTGTCCGTATGCATGCAGTTGCGACTTTACTTAGTTTTGTCATCAGTATCATTCAGGTTTATCTCAAATAATTTAAAAGGCACATATTTTTCATTGAAGATATCATTGCTTTAATTTGTTTCTGTATTATCTGGTATATTACAAATAAATGAGGGCGTTGATTGGAATAAAAGTCAGTTTGGTGCACGTTCAAACACAATGAAAATTGACTAATCACAGCCCGAGTTTATCACACAGTGTTACCAAATCCACCTGTTCTCAGGTGGCAACATCAGTGCGTCAGACTCCGTGAAACCGACTATGGTTATGGACACTGTAAAATGTCTCTATCTATCTATAGCCAGATGCCATATTACTGTAAAGGGTGGCTGTTTGACTCTGTTAGTTGTTTTATGGGGAGGGGCACTAACCCTTTGCCAACCCACTTGTTGACATCTAAGGAACACATATGGGGGCACGGTGGCTCAGAGGTAGAGCATCGAGCTCGGGACCGGGGGGTCGTGAGTTCGAGCCGCGCCCGGGACTGCCGTGCCGGGAGGGGTAGCACCCTCCTGTTACCTAGCGGGGCTATATGATCTCATTGTAAGGTCTAGCTCGGGGATTCTTTAATCCTTTTTTAAGGAACACATATGGGTTGGTATATAGTTACCATCCAGTGCTGTAAATGGTTTCTTGGCATATCAGAAACCATTTGGCTTGTCAGTGTAAAACCACCTGAAAAGGAAAGAAGAGTAATAAAAAGTGACAGTAGAAATAGGAAGAGAGGAGGGCAGACAGAAGAAGTGATAATGGTGAAGTAGACAGCATTGTATCAAGTGGATCATACCGGACCATAATAATTTTCACTCTGTAGTGACCAAAGTTTTTCATATTACAGTAAAGCCCCAAGTTTAGTGACATCATCTTTCGTGGTTTCATAGTTAGCGGTGGCCTGCAAATATTTCCAAACACCTGGTTTCGTGCAAAAACCCCTCTGTTCATGGCGAGAAAATGTAAACAAACCATGCGCACAGAAAGCGATCGTCACTTGTTCGCTGCCATTGCCGCAGAAGAGATGCTGCACAGGATGGATGTGTTGTGTGGAGAGGCGGAGGCAGCAGAGGAGAGTGGAGGTGCCAGAGGAGGCGGGGCGCAGTATCCTCACCATCTGCCTTGGAAATTACACCCCCATCCCTTCCATTAAGCAACGTACTCCAGCCTTCCAAGTGTTTCCTTGCCTTTTATGTACTTTGTATTAACACTACTTTCTTTTCAGGTGTGATCAGTAAATTTTACATTGCACAAATGGGTTTTAGGGGAAGTTGGCAAGCGATATGGAACCAAGTAGCCCATTTCCCATAGGATCAATGCCTCAACTTAAGCGGTTTCATGGTTCGCGGTACTTTTCGCAGAACCAATTAGGCTTGAAACTTAGGGATTCACTGTACAAGAATTTTAGGTACTGTAAATGGTGCTACTTTTAAGGTGATGTTTTAACCATATGAATTAATTCTCTGCTAAGGTTTTATTTGTGGAAGGCAGAATTGGAAATAACCAGTTGTTGTGCAAGACAGTTTTTATAAAGTTGGTATGCATTGTTTGAAAAGTACTGTATATGTGATTATGGGCCCATGTTTACCCACAGAGATTTTGTTTGTTCCCACATTCATTCCTGGTTTGTCTGTTGAATTAATGATATTGGATAGTCAAGTGTGTTGATAATTAGGAGTCATCCTTGTGAGTCATTCATCCTTAGTAATTTCAGTAAAAGTATTTTTCAGGTTATTCGATATTTCTGTTCTATATGGAAGACTTTATGTACAGTATACTGTATACTCAGCCTGTACCATGTTTTGATTGTTTCTGCACTTGATTTTTATTCTACCTAGTTATTGACTGTGATGCCTTGAGGTTTAGTGGTTGAGCACTCTAGTTCGTGATAAAAACCATGCCTTTTGTGCAATGGTTCGAGACCTTGAGAAGTGGCTGGCGGTTTTCTGTTTTGTAGAATTCTCCACAGAGTATGTTATGCTTCTCCCCTTAACCCCTAGCCGCCAGGTGTCGGCTGGCATTGTCAAGAAATCTGGCTGGGAGGCGCCAGGTGTCGGTTGGAACCACGTTTTCACACCACAGTTTGAAGTGGGTGCCATTTGATTTTGTCACCAGAATCTAGGGAGGGACTTCCACCAGCCGAGCCAATCATACCTTAGTTATCTCTGTGACTTTGCCTGGTGTAAACCTTTCTCGTCCAATTCTGTTCCCAGCTCACGTGGACTTCCTCATCCAACCCTGCCAAGCCTCATTCCAAGGATACCAGGAAAGGACTTAGTGATAATGCCATAAGACATGCCTTGGACGTTGCTGTGTCTAGTTTATCTAGTAATGAAGTTATTACATTGAGAGCGAAGCCAAAATTGGGGCCGTGCTAATACACGAATACAGCCTATCTCTCTTTTGCCAAAAATTACTCCTCTTCATTATGTCATTACTCATCTACATGATGACCTACAGACCTGGAGATACTTTCATTCGCAAGAAGAAGAGTTGTTGAGTAATATGGTCTTTAATTTTTTTCCTTAACTGCTACAGTTTCCGATATATTATTGAAAACAAGCTATTTTTGGAAAAAAATTTTGTAGTGAGAGAACAACAGCACTATAAATAGCCCAGTGTGGAGGGGTTAAGGGAACTAGTCTAGTTTTACTTAAGGGTCCCCTATGCCATGAGAGGGGTAATGTAGTACCAGCAATTACTTTTTTTTTTTTTTTAACTGTAAATAAACATGCAGTACTGTACTGACGTTCACAGCACTGTTTATTCACTAAGATGTGGCACTTATATTAATAGTTTGTTATTATAATGAATTACTGTATATTGTTAACCCCTGCACCGTGGTGTTATTATAATGAATTACTGTATATTGTTAACCCCTGCAACGTGGTGATATCTTTATACATTTTGTTCTTGCTACATCCAGGTAATTTTATTCATTTTAGGAAAGATCTGTTGTACTGATTAAGTTAATGATCTAGTCAACCTAGTTTGAATTCTCAACTCAGCTAACAAAACTCATCAGAGGGTTGTAAGAAGAGTTTAAAAACTAGCTCCCCTCACCTGTATTTCACCTCATCCGTAGGTACAAAGAAAGGTGGTGATGATGACAGTAATGATGATATTGAGGTTAGGTTAATTATGGTGATGAAGCCATACTCTATACTTTGATCACCTTACACTTCACCTCTCTTCACCTCGTCAACCTTTTTGTGTGTCCGACTCTGGGCATAGGCCTCACAGCCTGCTTCCAAGGTCCAAGGTCCAGTATTCCTCCTACATACTGTACTGTACACCTCTACATGTCACCACTTCAGCACTAATACCCACCATCCATATTGAATACATGCTAGGGCTGTCTCTTACAGAACTGGTGTATTGGTATTAGCGGGGGTATTTTTATGACATGTTAGTGGGTCTTCTGGTAGATCAGTAAAGTCTGATTTTATGAAATTCAGATCCTTAAACTGTTTCCTGCCCCAGCGGGGATTTGAACCTGTGTCCGGCAGGACTGCAGGCCACCTCTCTACTGATTGAGCCACCGCCTCCCCCCGTCTACTTAAATTTGGTGTATAATTGCCATCTTACCATCTTGAATGCTGAGGTATAAGAAGATTTTAACACTAGAAAATTGTGTTATTCACAAAGTGTCATGGGAAAGATGCAGATATTGTTTTAAGGTGTCATGTAACCACAGGAAATTCCATCCATCCATCCATCCATCATCCAATCCTACGTTGCCCCATGAGGAGCGTAGAAGCCCGGGGCTCGGCAAGTTGGTCCTGACATTTTAAAGTGCAAAATTACGAAAATCTCCTCAGAGTTAATGTGAATGAACTATAGTTCGTAGGATTTAATTGTTATTATATCGTAAAGCATTGCTTCACTTCATACATCAAGTTATCTCACTGTTTACTTATTCTTAACAGCAAGGCGCAAGGGTTGTACTGCAGTCACTGTACCACAACGGGCCCAGAGAACCCTACTCCCGTGATCTCTCTGACCACCTGAAGCATAATTCACAGTGGAAGCCAGAGGAGATGGTGCAGAATCTGAGGGAAGCTGTCCTCTCTGCTGTGCCTTCCTTCCAGTCTGCCTCTGTTCGTATGGCGTGAGTGAGGAGTGGGGATTTGTAGAGAGAAATATGAGTGTGGAGTGAGGATATAGCAAGATAAATATTAGTGAGGAATGAGGATGTGGTAAGAGAAGCATGAATGAGAAGTGAGGATGTGACAAGAAGTGTGAGTGAAGATGTGGCAGAAGTGTGAGTGGAGTGAGGATGCGGCAAGAGATGCACGTTTGGGGAGTGAGGATGCAGCAAGGAAAGTATAAGTGAAGAGTGAGGTTGTGGTAAGAGGGCAAGAGCAGCATGGGTGAGGATGTGGTAAGAAATGTGGTGGAAGCAAATGGAGACATATGAATAAGAGAAAACTCTAAGGCTATGTTGATGACAATGTGACTCTACGTATGCTGTACTGGTGAATGAAGAAAGTCTTGCATTAGTGGAAGAGTTTAAGTATGTTGGTGCTGTAAAAGAGAAGAGAGGTTCGTATGTAAAGGAAGTGAGAGTCAGAGTGGTTCAAGGAAGAAAGGTGGCTGGTAGGAAGTGTGTGAGGAAAGGATACTATAAAGACTGAGGAAGTACAATGTAAAATAAGTTTTGAAGAATGAGGCTGAATGATATAACAGGAGGTAAAAGAGGAACATGAGCAAGAGAACTGAATGAGATAATGAATGATATAAGATTATCTTTTTTTTTTTTTATGAACTTGTAGTCAGGAATGGATGAAGAATGGGTGTACATTTGAAATTTTAGGGTATTTATAGTTTCTCAGTATGTTTTTTTTTTTTTTTTACATTTAACTTTGTACATGAGATTTATATACAAGGTAGACCAAAGTACTTTAGCTTGAAATTCTGATTAGCAATAGTTTATATGAATGATTATACATGATTTTATTATTTTAACATGTCATTTACCTGATTTTTACTACAGGTAATATACCATGCCAGGCTTGCTACTGTATTTACAGATAGTAAGGGTGCTAATACTCAGTAACTGCGCCTCCTGATTGTTTGTTTATAATGATAAGTTCCTATGTTCACTACCATAATTCATTTATATTTTATAAAACCAAAGTTTTCAGTACATTCTGCACTACTTAGTTATGGTGAACCCCTTCAGTCAGCTGTAATATGATTCGCGCTATTCCAGGTGTTTCATTCAGTTAAGGAGATATTTCTTGAACTGAGGGTCAGATACAGCTTTCATTGATTCCATTATAGGCTTTCTATTTTATGAAGGCAGAATGGGTGGGGCCGCCTAAGACCTCACTCCGCTAGCTGCATTGCCACATCACCGCCGCCACACACGTGTAATTACTCCTGCTCACCTCTCTCTCCTTCTCTCTCTGTCCTATTTTAAGTTAGCAACTACTTATAAATGAATTTTAAATACTTTGTATAGATGTAATTTTTAAAAAAGCTGTAGTACAGTAACACCTCGATATAACGGACTTCAATAGACCGGAATTCGCTTTTATCGGACTCGAGGAGCTACCGGACTAAACTCCTATATATAGGAAAAAGTCCGATAAAGCCAGAAGCAGTCCAGACTGGCTGACCACTTCAGCTTTGTTCACCACAATAAGACAAGTAAAAGACATGTTTTTCAGTGCACAGTACAGTATTATTATGCCATCTGATTAATGTAGTGAAGGTATAACACAGTACAATACTGCAATGGTGGTGAAAACCACTGATACAATCCGGACTAATGTCTGATATATCGGAAAAAGTCCGGATTAGCAGGGATAAGTCCGGGTGTCACTTTTATCGGAATTTCGCATTTTTCAGAATGGCTTGGGCCCCAATTAGTCCGTTATAGTGAGGTCTTACTGTATAGTTTAAATCCCATAAGACTTGTCAGCGTTGCTTTTGTGATATTGTCAAGTGTAGTGACGCGAGGGATCGCCTTCATTGTGCGGGTCATACTCAGTCAGTCTCCTGCCATGGAAGCTTGCCCATCAAAAGCTAAAACAAGAGAAAAAATAAAGAAAATAAAATTAAAAGTACTGTAGTTACTGTAAATGTGTGAGAGAGAGAGAGAGAGGAGCACGTGTGTGACAGCGATGTGGCAACTCAGCTAGTGGAGTGAGGTCTTAGGTGGCCCCACCCAAACTGCCTTCATAGAATAGAAAGCCTATAGTATGGTACTTGGAAACTCTCATAAGCTGATTACAGTTGTCTGGTGACAAAATGAGTGTATAAAATATGAAAATATGTTACTGAATTGAAGAGATTAATAGATTTGAATAGAAATTTGGGTATGTTGAGAGGATGGAAGATGACAACTTGTTACGAAAGAGAGAGGTGTCAACATCAAGGATAGGGTAGCGAGAGGCAGACAAAAAGACCTGGGACAAGGTCATAGAATATGACCTCAGGGATAAGGGACTTAATGGGGAGGATATCAGGGATCAAGCAGCATGGAGAGCCACCATTAGATGCTAAAGAATGACACATGCAAGCATGTTGGAGCTTTTATAAACAAAACGAAATGTGCTTAAAATTAGAAGTGTGATTTGCTGTGTGAGCAGATACTGTAATTTACAACTGCTCATTTCACATCTATATTGTGAATAAGTAAAAGAAACACCATTAACATCATCATCCTAATAAAATTTCACATGTTCAATTAGGATTGGAAGAATCAGGTATCTATCATTCATTTAGCCCTTGAATTTGATGATTAATTTTCATGGTTTATTCTTTCACAGTTTATCAGATAATTTTATTGAACTTAGGACAAATTGTTAGAAGTGAAAGGATTAGTGAAGACTGTATACAGTTCCTCCAGTTCAGAAAGTGACTCCTGACTGAATAAAATCACCTGGAAATATCAAAGTTGAAATGAAAAACACATTATTGGATTAAAGGGATCAAGTAAAATAACAGAAGAGTTCTGCTAAAAATAAACACTTCACATATTTTTCACAATAAAACTATGAAATAACTTTGGAGCACTTTTTCTGTGGCACATTATTTGTTAATTAATGGGGCAACATAGGAATGGGATGATGGATGGATGGATGGACTAATTGGTTGAGATGTTCAGTGAAGGATCATGGTTAACCCCCTTAGTCTGATGATGCATTTCTTGTTTTATTTCTGCTGCTACTAGATGACCTCATTCACTTAGAATGATTCCTCAGGTAGCAAAGGAGTTAGTGAAGGCTATATTTAGCCCCTTCAGTTCTGAAATCTCTCCTAAGCTGAAAAAAATAATTTGGAAATAGCACGATACTGTACAACAGAAAATGCATCATTGGATTGAAGAGGCTATAGCATATCATCATGTGCATTTATCTTGGCAATTTTGTTTTATTGATTACATTGCATACTTATTACCTTTACACCTAAGTATTTCCTTGTGACAGGCCTACACTTGTATACATTTTTATACTGTTTTGCAGTCATATTTTGTTATTATTTCAGGAGATATTGTTTCATGCTGGAATATGAGCTTTACTTAAATGCTTTTAATTTTGCTCTTTCATCTCATAGGATTTTTCCTTTACTTATATTAATTTTGATATTGTATTGCATTCATATTTTATTTTACTATTATTTCAGAAGTATTGTTTCATGCTGAAAAAATCTGCCATGCTTATTGTTTGTAAGGTAGTTTACCTTCCCTGAGGCATTGTTTTATAACCATTGGTAACTGTAGGGAGGGGGAAGGGGAGACCAAGGATGAGGTGGAGGGATGGAGTTGAGAGGTATGTGAGGGAGGTGGGAGTGAGTTGGGGGAAGGGCAGTCATATGCTGGGTGACAGAGCAACTTGGAGGCGTTTTGTCTGTGGCCACCCTTTGCAGGATCAGGGTGTCGGGCTATAGATAGATAGGTAACTGTACAGCGTGGCCCATGTAGATCTACCTTCATTTTGCCTTATATGAGGTCTGCAGTGCAGCAAGGGTGAGTACCTTTTGCTTTATTCATTCATCCCATAGGATTTTTTCTTAGCTAAGTAATATTGCTTGGCAGTAGAGAGAATAAATACTCAGTGCACGACATTCTCAGTGTGAGGAGAATAATGGAGTTAGTGTCTAACCCCTGTAGCTCAAGGTGTCTCTCGAGCCAAATGTAATCTCAGAATTACTTACTTTGTTGCTCCAAGGTTCACTTCATGGGAATATGAGTCATCCATCCATCCAGTAAGGGAAAAAAAAAAAAAAGTCCATGGGATTGGTAATTCCCACAAACAAATGCTGAGTTGGGAGTTGCTATATGCAAAAAGAAAGCAAGCTTGACCATTGATTATGTGACCAGTGTCATATCATGAAACCATCAGAGTTGTTGAGGAAAATAAATGAGTGTGGTGAGAATAGAAATGATTGGGATGGGATGGAAATATGGTGGGTGATGGGGCTGGGGCAAGAAAGAGGACCTTGTTAAAACAGGTGCTGTAGAATTAATGGTTTGGAAGCAGTGAAGGTTTAATTCAAAGTTTTCTCTAATAATAAGATATGTTTGTATTACTTTCATAATCATAGATCTGGTGCCTTGTGATGTGGCTGTTGTTGTTGTTGATCAACTCTTTTGTCAGGCTGAGCAGACCCATCAACCGCAGGTAGGCAGCTGCCCCTGCAGGGTTGTCTCATGCAGTGAACCGATGTCCCCTTGTGGCTGACAGCACCTCATCACAGTGAAGCATGAGGAATAGTGTGGAGGCTTGGTTCCTGGATGGACGCCACACTTGCGTCTCTCCACCCAGTTAACACGGGTGCCATTGGAGGCTCCATGTCACCCTATAGTTTGGTTATATGGTTACCACCCAGTGTTATAAGTGGCTTCTGAGGTTACAGGAAATCTTTTGGTTTGTCACTTAGTGTAGAGCCAACATCAGGGGAAAGAAGAGTAAAAAAAAAAAAAGTGACAGCAAAGAAACTGAGAAGTGGGGAGAGAATAGGGCAGACACAAAGACAGAATGAGAAAGGAGAAGGAAGAAGTAGGCTATACTGCATTGAATGAGTGGATGATTGTCACCATCTCTACCACCCTGTAATGCTGATACATCATCATAATCAAATATGAAGCAATACAACACTCAGAAGATGAGATACCTGTATTATGTACAGTATTATGTTAAGCATGGTGAAAGTCATTGCAGTGCCCTACTTTCAGCATAGGTCTCCTTGTTGCTTAAAGAACTTTCTTAATGTTACATTTCTCAGGTCTTATTTTTGTAGGCTTAGGATGTTTTGTAGCACCTCTTTAATTATTTATTTTGCATACTACACCTTAATATGTTCTAGTATGTCATTTATGTCATTTTAATTCTATCATTTTTGTGATACATTTTATATTCATGGTTTCTCCAGAGGTCCCTATTCATTTTAGGGAAGGGGTTAGATATAACATTCAATAACTATTTCACTGCTAGAGATCCATCTAAAGCAAGCTTGAATAAAATCATCTGTTATGGCCTGATTAAAATGAAAATACGTCAATGTGCTGAAGGGGTTAATATCGACACAGATTGCGTGAGTAGTAACTTATAAGAGAAAATTAATATGATATATCTGGGAAGAAACTGGTTAAGAAGAGATATTTGGGGATCTCCTGAACACTTTCAGTTTGGTGAAGCATTTTCTGTTTTGTTTTTGGTATCTTCAGATGACTTATTTGTATTAGAATCTGGAAAGATTACATACCGTATAGCATTTATAAGTCCTTTTGGTAGCAGAGTTCTTCCTTGAGTTGAATGAGTTATCTATCACTGGCAAGAATTAAAAAAAAAAGTCTATCAAACAAATTAGCCAGTGAGACTGCCCCTTTATTCTTATGAGAAATCATTACTGTATCATTCATTTTTTCATTCATTATCCAATCCTACGTCACCCGACAGAGGAGCGTGATTTGATGATCTAAGTGAACGTATGAAAGCATGTTGAAACCTTTGTAAATGAAGTGAAACAGTAATAATAATATTACAGTTTCACTTCATTTATAAAGGTTTCAACATGCTTTCATACGTTCACTTTGGTCATCAAATCACAGCTCTCCACACTGCTCGATATCTAGCAGCCTTTCTAGTCGGTTCCTTAACCCTTAGCTCACTCACAGTGGAACATTTAAAAGATGATAAAAGGATCATGTATAGTTTTTTTTTTTTTTTTTTAAGCAAGCAAGAAGGAACCAAAGGCCACAGGCCTGCATACTGTTCCTTCCAAGAAAAAGCAAAAACAATACAAAAGAGAGCCAAATTCAAGATCCGTTCAATTCGAGATGCCTGGACACACTGCGTTTGAAAGACTGGAGATCATAGGAAGTACGAAATACAGACAGAGGAAGACAGTTCCAGAGTTGACCAGTTGCATAAATGAAGGACTGGGAGTAACGGTTAACTCTTGCATTAGAGAGTTGGACGTCGTAGAGGTGGAGGGATGCAAGCAGACAGTTCAGAGGAACAGTGACCGTTGAAGTAGCGATAGAAGAGAGATAAAGATGCAACAGTGCGGCGAAGAGACAAAGGTTGAAGGGAATCAGTAAGAGGAGGAGAGTTAATGAGACGAAAAGCCTTTGACTCCGCCCTATTGAGAAGAGCTGCATGTGGAGAGCCTCCCCACACATGAGAGTTGTACTCCATACACGGGCGAATAAAACCCGTGTACAAGGTCAACAACTGTGCAGGGGTAAAGAAAGTTCGGAATCGGCTTAGCACACCTAATCTCTTGGAAGCAGATTTCACAAGAGATGTAATATGTTCTTTCCAAGACAAATCC
>JAGKTI010000759.1:0-25669 GCA_018397915.1 Birgus latro | reverse complement strand
GGAAGCAATAATCATTCCATGGAAAATCAAAGAAGTACTGCCTGAGGGCCTCCCAATCTGCAGCTCCAAAGTGCCACAGGCGGCGTTTCTTTGGAGGGTCCACAGGCCGTACTGGAGCGATTGGACATGTTAAGGTAATAAGATTATGATCGGAGGAGCCCAACGGAGAGAAAAGATGAACAGTGTAAGCAGAAGGATTAGTTGTTAGGAAAAGGTCAAGTATGTTGGAACTCTCTCCAAGGCGGTCAGGGATACGGGTAGGGTGCTGTACAAGCTGCTCTAGGTCATTAAGGATAGAAAAGATGTAGGCTTGTTCACCAGGTGGATCAGTGAAAGGAGAGGAGAGCCAAAGGTGGTGGTGAACATTGAAATCTCCTAGAATGGAGATTTCAGAGAAAGGAGAAATGGATAGAATGTGTTCCATCGTAGAAGTAAGATAGTCAAAGAATTTTTGATAGTCAGTAGAATTAGGAGATAAGTAAACAGCACAGATATATTTAGTCAGAGAATGACAGGAAAGCCGAAGCCAGAGAGTAGAGAATTCAGAAGAATCAAGTTCAGGAACACGAGAGCAAGATAGATCGTTGCGTACATATACGCAACAGCCACCTTTGGCTTTGAAACGAGAATAGAGAAAGTAGGAGGATACAGAAAAGGGTTTGCTGTCAGTTGCCTCAGACAGCTGAGTCTCAGTGAGAAAGAGAAGGTGAGGTTTAGAGGAGAAGAGGTGGTGCTCGACAGCGTGAAAGTTAGAGGAAAGGCCGCGAATGTTACAGAAATGAAGAAGGAGTGAGTCAGACAGTGGTTCCAGGCAGCTCTTTGAGTTGTCACCGGGAAAGGGGCGGATGGTGGGGGCATTTATGGTTCCCCTCCCTGGGGACTCCGAGGCATGATTTTTGTGTGCCATTTTTGAGATAATTTTGAAAAGGAAGTGTAGTGTGTAGCGTGTATGTGGTTTGGTGTTGCCAGTTAGAGAAACTTGTATTGGAGAGCATGCTGGTCTACTCTCTGTGTAACTGAGACACTGGAAAAGTTCAGCAAAGGAGGATGGTCAGGAACAAGTCCTGAGGGCTGATGAAACGGGAGCTCCAGCTCTCCCTGTCATCAGCTTTCCATCCTCCTTGGGAGTACTGCCCTGCTCGACTGGTGCTACAGTCTCCTCACCTAAATGGAAATGTTGAGTGGGTTACAGTTACTGTACTGCATGACTGAAGATGGAGGAGTATTGGTTATGTACAGCAATACTGACTCTACAGTAAGCCCTTGTTATGTGTTGCCTTATTTTGTGTCCACATTTTCAGTTAAATTCACAGTGTATCACAAAAATAGTCCCTGTTCATGGTCGGGTATTATTAGTAAAGCTGATATTGTATTAATTTTTTCCAATTTGCATTACCAACTGAATGAAAACAAAAAGAAATGTGATAGTTTGAAATACATCCCAGACATGCAATGAAGGTTTACTGTACTCTGTTCTGTTTAACTTGGGCAAAAATTGCCCTCTCTCCATCTTGAATGTTGAACTGCAGTGAGAGATGAACACTAAAATATGGTGCAAGTCATGTAGAATGGTATGGAATTTGTAGGGTGGTAAGAATTGTCGTATGTCATTTAGCTATGGGAAAGATGAAACTCGGATGCCAAGTTAAAGTAGATGGACTACTGCTGTTGGACCAATCCTGGTATACTTTAATGTGATTATATGGTGGCTGTACTGCTACAGTACAATATCTTTCTGACCATGTTCTTATGAATCTCACCTGGTAGCATGCAAGTCTGCCAGGGAGGGCAACTCTTTCAATCTGATATTTTTTTTTCGTTGTACTTGCTGTTCCAAGACTAGTTTATTTTGCTTTGGGGAAGTTTCTTGAACTGGATGGATTAGGTTTATTTTTGACTAACTATCTCACTTCATGAGGTGGTTTCATAATATAAGCAAAAATGTTTGGTAGCAGCAAGAGTAAGATGCATTTTACATCCTCAGACTGAAGGGGCTGATATGTTAAAGTGTAGAGGAATACTGTTTATTTACAGTCATTCTTGTTTCACTTTGTTGGTGGCTTGTAAATTATGAAATATGTTAAGAGGAAAGGCAGATCTGCTTATTAGTCTGATCTGCTTGACTTAACTCCTTCAGTATGACAACACAGTATTTTTCACTTTATTTTTGCCATCTCAAGACCATAGTACTGTTTTAACTTTCTGTGGGCTCACTTCTGCACTGTACAAATCTGCTGAAGTTGGGATATGGTTGGCCAGTGGGTTGGCTGCATCCTCTCTATATATTGAACCCTTTTTGGTGTACAGTATTGTACTGCATGAGGAAATTGTTTGGTTGATTCAAAAATTTCATTATAACCAAAATTTGGTAAACTGAGGTTTGTTATAGAGATGATTTACCATACTGTGCTGTCTGTGCTGAAAGACTTGCTGTGCGTTGAAGGTACAGTATGTTGATGTACTTATAATTTTACTCACCTTACCACCAAATGATATTATTCAAGTTAGGATGGACCCATAATAGTGAAGAGGTTAGTGAGGGCATATTGAACCTCTCCAGTATGAAATGCTTCCCTTAAGCTGAAGAGAAGTATCTAGAGATGGGAAGAATGAAACAGTGAATGTCATCAGAGGGAAGAAATGTATCTCATTCTGAAGTCATCTTTGGTGCGAGATATTTTTGTGAGAATAAGGATATGTGTTTCTTCTTTCCTTTTCCCCCCCTTATGTAACAGGTATAGCCACTGAAACAAATAAGCCTTTAATGATGTGATGTCTTGCCAGTTTAAATGATTCTATTGATTGAACAGACGTCATTTTTGTTGACAGAATTCATTTGTGTTGGCTGAATTGCATTAACCCCCCCCCCCAGCTCTGTATTTCAGTTAATATGAGATGTGAACAAATTATTATTATTATTTTTTTTTCCATCAGCTATAGAGTCCTATTTATATATGTGGCTCTTGATTTGAACAGGGTTTCCTGTAACTGAGTATTACTGTTGTATACTACTTAAGAAGAAGAAAGCCTTTATGTGCATAACTAGTTTAGAGTACAAAATGGTTTGTCTTGAATTTATGATGTTCTGTATGATATTACATGCCCTTGTTTTATCTGTATGCAGTGCTGTATGTGATATTTTTTTTGGCTGTATATTTATATGATGATAGTATGATTAACTGTGTGGAAAGGTGATGTTAAAAGCTGATGAAGCAAAACAAATATTTGATGAAACAGAATAGGTGAAGCCTGCAAGCATTTGCACAAGACAGAGGTTGCATCCCTCATTGAAACTTAATAATTAGTGGAATGGTTTTGGCACCTAGTGGTTTAGTGGATAGTTACTGTGCTCCAGTCAGATTGAGCCTGTGTAGGTTTATATCCAAGGGGTGGTTGGGGTTTATTGCTCATGTATTGCCACTCAGGGATGAATGAGGCTGGTCACTCTTATCTTAAATGTCAGGACCAACTTTCTCAGCCCCGGGCTCCTGCGCTCCTTATGGGGCAACATAGGATTGGACGATGAATGAATGAATATATTAAGTGTTTCTGAATGAGAGAGAAGTGTGTGGAGTCATGAAGAGAGAGAGAGACAGGTAATTAGGAGGTTTGGGAGTGTTGTAGTTTGATGTGGATATACTGGAAAGTGTTTGGAGGAGTATCCTGAGATAGTTTGGTCATGTTGATTGGAGAGTGAGACAGGGAGAGAGGAGCATAGGGAAACCAAAGATAAGGAGGGAAGTATATGAATGATGGTGGTGTGAGATTGGGGGAAGGTTGCCTGATGACAGAGGACAGACATGGAGGTAATTTCTCATGAACACCCACTTTTGGAGCAAGGTGCCTCTTATGTATGTTATAGTTTGTGGCTCTTTTGACATTAGGGATGAAGCTGAAAATTTCAAAGGCTTGATTGGTGAGTTGTTACCATTTCACTGTGTAGATTATTTTTTTTATTTATTTTTTTAAGCAGTTGGGATGAGATGATAATGCATATAAAAAGAAACTGTAAACATTAGTTTTGTGATAGGCTTCTGGTAATTGAAATACAGTATATAGAAAAATTGAAGGGCAGTACTCAATTTGTTGTAGTGGCACTTCATTTACGTGGATCAAGTACAGTGGAGTAGGTATTTGCTTTAGTTATGAAGGATTTATGGTCATTTGTAAGAATAAATCCTTTGTTTTATCCAAAATATTACTTCACTGAGTAAACAATGTACAGAGTTCATAAAAAATTTTAGGGTTATTTTTTTATTACTCAAATTATGTTCATGGAGTTTTATTGGGCACTGCTTAGTTGAGGTAGAAGAAAATCTTGTTTACAGTACTGTATGTATGAATGCACTGTAATTATTGTGACTTGAAATGCTAGTTTTTGGATTCAGAATTTACAGGTTCTGAATTCATGAAATTCTCTCTGTAGTTTGTAAGAGCATTATTTTAAAGGTATTTTGATAATATATTATTGTGATATGATCATAAAATGAAAAGTTGGCAATTTTAATTTAACTGATTACCTGATTTAACACTGGTTATAGAGCAGTTAAGGTAACAAATTAGATGTGGTCATATGGAGAAGTTAGATATTTCACTTGATTAACATGCAGGTATTGCACCTTTAATTTTCATAAACCTTCATTATATCAGACTAACAGGAGGAAGGTCAGCCTGATAAAAATAAAAGTATAATTTAAGTACTGTAACTACTTTAAAAGTTTTAAAGGCATTATACACTATCAAACTTTTTTTGTGTCCAACTCTGGGCACAGACCTAATAGTTTCTTTCTTCAGACCCAGCAGTCCTCCTTAGCACCACATACCTTCATATGACACTGCCATCCATATTGAATACTTGCTAGGGTTATTGCATACCAAACTGGTGTAATGATATTAGTGGGGTTGCAGTGGCCTTTTATCCCAGTATATTGGGTGAATAACCCACCACAGGCTCAAAGGCTAATGTTGAGCTCTGCAGCTAAGCACCTAATGGCATATGCCTCCACCTTCATGTACACCTTCATCTTAGCCTAGGGTGGAACTCATGTCCTTTCAGACTTGAGACTACTTCTCTAGCCATGTGACCCTGTTAAGTATACAGGGAGGATGTCTAGTGCAAAAGACATTTTAAAGTGTGCTTACTAAATGCTAAGGTTGAATACAATAATATGGTTGCTCTCACCGTTGCTTTACCCAGGTCTGTCTGGCCGAGCAAACTCGTCAACCACATATAAGCAACTGCTTCTGTGGGGCTGTCTTGCTGGTATAATAAGTACTGTACAGGGTTGGACCAGGGTCCTTCCTTTGGTGAGATGCAAAGAAGTATGAGGAGGTTTGGCTATGATGCAGATATTACAGCTGCTCCACCCAGGGTGCACAATTCCACCACATGAAATAGACTCCTCAACAGCACCACAATAATACAGAAATGCTATACCTATACTTCAGAAACATGTGCATTAAAGAAAAAAAATACTGGAGCTAACTATTAGTAACTTAAGATGTATTACTGTTATGATGTCTTGAGTCTGATAAAAGAAAGGGAAGTTTAAGTTCAATGTTTCTGAGAAAAGCAGAATCTAAAGTGAAAGATGATGCCTTTTTTATTTATGGTGACTGACTTGTACACTTCTCATCAATATTAACCTCAGGCTGTATTGTGCTTGTCTCTGGTGTGAAAGCTTTGGAATGAACTGACCTCTGTCACTTCAAAATTTTTCATAGAAATATTTACCATACATTAATAACAAAATAAATACACGAATGTTCCAATATTTCTACTGACAAATTAAATAAAGCAGTAGAATCTTGGTAACCCAGTTCCCATTCAGTAGTGAGCTGATGCCTTATTGTTTGGCTATCAGAGCATATTTTAGTCAACTAATACCAACACAGGCAGGAAGTAGCCACCACCAACCATGATGTGAGACAAAGGTTGCATCACCCAGTGTCTGGCCACTCAAGTATAAGAACATGCAAGGAAAGAAGGAAAATTTGGAAAATGGGGCAAAATTCTGAAGGACATGCTGTAGGTTACCAGAAATGCTTTCTGAAATGCACATCACCACTGAAAGGTTACAGCTATGCTGTACAGTAGCTTAGCTGTATATATCTGTACAGGGCTTTTTGCTACGATTTCATAGAAATATAGAACAGACAAGTGTTCAATTTGTGTCGTTTATACAGGCTCCAACATGCTTGCATGCACTGGCCTTAGTTACTTAATGGAGGCTGTCCACACAGCTCGATCTCTGCAGCCTCTCAGTTCAATCCCTTATCCCTGAGGTTATACTTTGTGACCTCATCCTAGGTTTTTTTCAGTCTACCTCTCACAACCCTACCCCCAGTGTTCACACTTTCCATTGTCTGCACACAATTGTCATCCCTCATCCTCTGCACATGCCCAAACAGCCTTAGACAATTCTGGTGCTGTTCCTCCATCGCTTCGCCTCTTTGACTTCCTCATGACTGAAATTAAAGTGACATCAATTGATGTATTTTTTTTGCCACCACTGGCCTCAGTACTAACAAGGCATAGGGGCCTGATGGGGTCCCTTCTGTTGTTCTCAAGAACTGTGCTTTTGTGCTTACATTCTGTCTAGGTAAACTCTTTTGCCTTTGTCTGTTAGCTTGCATCATGCCTTCTTGCTGGAGGTTTGCTCTCATTCAACCTGTCCCGAAGAAGGATGACCATTCTCACCCGTTTATCGCCCAGTTGCTTTAACATCTTGTATTTCTAAAGTTTTTGAATCTATTCTTAACAAAAAATTTTTAAAGCACCTTTCCCACTTCAGCCTTCTTTCTGACTGTTAGTATGGGTTTCGTCAGGGATGCTTCACTGGTGATCTCACCTACCTTTCAGTCTCCTGGTCATCCTCCTTTTGGGACTTTGGCAAAAGCTTTGCCATTGCACATGACATCTGAAAGGCTTTTGATGGAGTTAGGCATAAATCTTTTAATTTCCAAACTGTGCTCTTATCTTTCTATCTGTGCCTTCATCTCTAGCTTCCTTTCTGGTCGTTCCATAGCTGCTGTTGTAAATGGCCACCATTCTTCTAGAGCTATCAATTGTGGTTTTCCTCAGGGCTCTGTCCTACCACCAACTCTTCCTTCTATTCATGAATGGTCTTCTAAGCTGTACATCTAACCCTCTCCACTCATATACTGATGACTGCACCCTTCACCTTTCCATTCACTTCTTGCAGGGTCCATCTCAGTAGTTACTTCAACAAACAAGGGATAAGGCTATGGCACACCTGATGTCTGACTTGGCTCATATCTCCAATTGGGGTAAAAGTAATCTTCTTGTTTTAATGCCTCAAAAACTCAGGTCTCACATCTTTCAACCCATCAAAATCTTCCATAGAAGTATCCTATCCTCTAATTTTTAACAATATCCAGCTCAATTCTGCATCTTCTTTAAACATACCTTGGGTTTCATTCTCGAGATTTATCTTGGAAAGGTCATATTACCTCTCTTGTAAATCTGCTTCCAAGAGATTAGGTGTGCCAAGCTGACTCTGTGCCTTTTTTACTCCTGCGCAGATGTTGACTTTATACATGGGTTTTATTCACCCCTGTGTAAAATACATCTCATGTGTAGGGAGGCTCTATGCACCCAGCTATTCTCAACAGGGTAGTCAAAGGCTTTTCGTCTCATTAACTCTCCTACTCTTACTGGCTCCCTTCTATCTCTGTCTCTTTGCTGTACTGTTGCATCTTTATCTCTTTTTCTATTGCTAATTCAATATTCACTGCTCCTGTGAATTGTCTGCTTGCTTCCTTCCACCACTACGGTGGGCGCATTGACCTTCTAGCAACAAACTCTCATCCCTTTTCTGTCCAACTCTCAAATGCACAAGTTAACCATTACTCCCATTTCTTCATGTATGCAATAGGTCAGCTCTGGAACTCACTTCCTCTTTTTATATTTCCTAATGCCTATGACCTCCTATTTCTTCATGTATGCAATAGGTCAGCTCTGGAACTCACTTCCTCTTTTTATATTTCCTAATGCCTATGACCTCCAGTCTTTCCAACGCAGCGTGTCCAGCAGGCATCTCGAAATGAACAGATCTGTCATCTTGGATGTGGCTTTCTGTTATCTTTGTTTTGCTTTTTTGTGGAGGGAATAATTTTGTGGGCTCCTGGCCCTTGGTTCCAAAAAAAAAAAAAATCCATCACAACTCTTTCATTGTATACAAAGCCTCCCCCCCCCGGGCCTCACATTCAAAAAAGTACCGCACATCCATATAATCATTGTCATTTCTGTACGTTTGAGCCTATGAAAATACAAGTGTTGTGGAAGAGAAAAGTTTCTGGACCAACTAAATGGAGTCACAGAATAAATGCCAGGAGTTACAGAGTGTTTGTTGGCCCTGTGAAAGACACTGGGTTGTTTGGAGTACTGGTGTAAAATTACAACAGATGGCAACTCAAAGGGAGACACCAAGAATGGAGGTTATGCAAAAGTACATCCCAGTCCTGTAATCCATTGGGGATGCATTATGGAAGGTGGATTGGATAACAATTTATCGGATACTGGAGTGATTATAACGTGTATTCAATGTGCTTACGTTTTAGGGCAAAAGGCACCCCCCCCCCAAAAAAAAAATCCTACAATTTATCGGATACTGGAGTGATTATAACGTGTATTCAATGTGCTTACGTTTTAGGGCAAAAGGCACCCCCCCCCCAAAAAAAAAATCCTACAATTTATCGGATACTGGAGTGATTATAACGTGTATTCAATGTGCTTACGTTTTAGGGCAAAAGGCACCCCCCCCCCAAAAAAAAAATCCTACAATTTATCGGATACTGGAGTGATTATAACGTGTATTCAATGTGCTTACGTTTTAGGGCAAAAGGCANTATATTTCCTAATGCCTATGACCTCCTATTTCTTCATGTATGCAATAGGTCAGCTCTGGAACTCACTTCCTCTTTTTATATTTCCTAATGCCTATGACCTCCTATTTCTTCATGTATGCAATAGGTCAGCTCTGGAACTCACTTCCTCTTTTTATATTTCCTAATGCCTATGACCTCCAGTCTTTCCAACGCAGCGTGTCCAGCAGGCATCTCGAAATGAACAGATCTGTCATCTTGGATGTGGCTTTCTGTTATCTTTGTTTTGCTTTTTTGTGGAGGGAATAATTTTGTGGGCTCCTGGCCCTTGGTTCCAAAAAAAAAAAAAATCCATCACAACTCTTTCATTGTATACAAAGCCTCCCCCCCCCGGGCCTCACATTCAAAAAAGTACCGCACATCCATATAATCATTGTCATTTCTGTACGTTTGAGCCTATGAAAATACAAGTGTTGTGGAAGAGAAAAGTTTCTGGACCAACTAAATGGAGTCACAGAATAAATGCCAGGAGTTACAGAGTGTTTGTTGGCCCTGTGAAAGACACTGGGTTGTTTGGAGTACTGGTGTAAAATTACAACAGATGGCAACTCAAAGGGAGACACCAAGAATGGAGGTTATGCAAAAGTACATCCCAGTCCTGTAATCCATTGGGGATGCATTATGGAAGGTGGATTGGATAACAATTTATCGGATACTGGAGTGATTATAACGTGTATTCAATGTGCCTACTTTTTAGCAAAAACGCCCCCCCCCCCCCAAAAAAAAAAAAATCCTACCCCTTAGACTGATACTTGAAGCTCCTCTGATGCCTTATCTGACTACTTTCCTTCATTCGCTGTATCACCTATGGATAAGATAGTACGAGTAATAAAAATGGTGGAGTACAAGTGATACAATTAATTTATCCCAAAACATGCATAACTATCTTTAAGCGGTGCTGAGCCCTGGTCGAGTTGTCTTCATGGGTCCCTCCCGAGGCTAGGGGACAGGTGGTGTCCCTGGGCTTCATTCGTTGTTCTCAGGAACACTCACAGCAAGTGAAGAAGAGCGAGGTGGAGAGCGATGTGGAGAGGCAGAAGGAGTTGAACTGGGCGAGCATTTGAATAAGCATTGCGGGGGATGGATACATAAGTGATAGACTGGTGGAGGGCCATGGGTCTTGTAAGCATTGAGGGGGGTGGATACATAAGTGATAGACTGGTGGAGGGCCATGGGTCGTCTTTGCTGTTTGTTAAGGACCTTGGTTTAAAGGTGGTAATACTGGGCAGCTAGGCAGCATTCCTCTTTTCTACCAGGAGCTCCCTGTAGCCGGCGACAGCCTTGTTCACGTGGACGCAGACAAATTGTTGCAAGCTAGATTCGGGTCCCCCTCCGAAATGAGGTTTATTAATTGTTCAACCCTGTTAAGAATCTGCAGCTTTGCCATGTCCAGTATCAGCACGGATTCTTCCTTGTCCTCCTGATCATGTGCACACTCCTCCTTCATGTTTTTAGCTCTCTATTGGAGAGCTCCTCCCTGCGGCTTTCCAACATACCCTGACAGCTTGTTCGTCTATGTCCCGGAATCCAGCTTTGTGCGACACGTCCCCAATGTTCCACTCCTCCTCCTCCTCCTCTTGTTGGGATCGCTGGGTGAGGGAGTGAATGCACTCCGGCCAAAACTTGCACCACACGCCATTTATTGTAGAAGTTGACACCTCATTCCACACAGCAGTTGTGCTGTTAATGGTGTGGTGGATATTGTAACCTTATCAAAACTGATCTATGTTACCATGCTCGGGGGACTTTCTCGCATCCAGTATCTGCTGCATGGTGCGCCACAGGTACAGCGCTTTGAATGTAGTAATAACTCCCTGGTCCATGGGCTGTACTGTAGTGGGGGGATAGTGTTGGGGAGCAGAATGGTGACTGACGTTCTCTACCCAGTTACCCATAGAGGCAGGGTGACTCAGTGCATTGTCAGGGACGAGCAGGAAGTGGTTGGCGATGTTATTTTCCTCAGAGCATATGCAAAAGGCGGGAGACAAGTAGCCAGCTATGTAGATCTATTAAAACGCTGAGGTCAGTCAGGTTCCGGTGTTGGACATCCATATTACACCAAATTAAAGTTCTCCCTGATGTAACCTGCCAGGGCATGAGAATTTTCTGATGTGGTACACCAATTTGCCCTCGGTACTGCCTCCCAAGAGGAGATTCACACGGTCCTTTGCAACCTTGAAACCTAGTGCCCTCTCCTCCACTGCCAGAAACGTTTTTGATGACATCCTCTTCCAGTACATCCCCGTTTCATCGAAACTGGTGATTTGTTTGGGGCTGCACCCCCCCTCTCTATGTGCACCTTGCAAAACAAATCATTCGAAGGTCGAGTCTATCTCCTGCTTGGGGCATCACAGCAGCCGTCTGTTGTGTCAACAAACCGTAGAATAGTGAAGCATGGCAGAAGACCCAAAGAGGTGTCCAACTACCTAGCAACGTTACAAGATTACTGAAATACAGGAGTTAGGGGTTGGAGCCACAGACAACATGACGGCCGGAGCAGACGACACCAGCACCCCCAACCCCCCCCAGTACCACCGGGGGACCGCCGCTGACACAGAGCAGCTGGGAACAGGAACGGCGCACCTGTATCACTTCCCGGCGCCCCTCTTGTGCCCAGGTGATGACCCAGAAAGGTAGCAGTCGCCGGCACCTAGTCTCCAGCCGGAACTCCAGTCACCAGATAAGGGTTGGAGTTTACAACTCCACGCAACGCCGCGGTATCGGCCACAGTCATACCGGGTACGGGGCAGAACCGGCCACAGTCCGTTCCCCAGTTGCATTCCCACTACAGGGCCGCGGCACGGATGCGTGTCGGTCGGGCAGGACAGGCCATAAGTCGTCTGAATCCTGTAGGCGTTCCCCCCAGAGTGGCGCCGCAGTATCGGCCATAAGCCGTACTGGGTACGAGGCAGGATTGGCCACAGTCCGTCCCTCTGCTACTAGTGTTCTCAGCTCACCCGTACGGGCCATTAGCCGTACCAGAGCTACCACTTCCTGTGCCCCTCCGACGTCGGCCATAAGTCACGTCAGGCCAGAGGTAGGGCAGGCCATTAGCCGCATTGAAGCTGTTGTCCCCTGGGCCACCCAGACGTCGGCCATTAGTCACGTCAGGTCAGAGGCAGAGCAGGCCACTAGCCGCTTTGAAGCTGATGTCCCCTGTGCTACCACGATGTTGGCCATTAGTCACGTCGGGCCGGGTGTAAAGTAGGCCACAGTCCGCTTCTCTCCTACAGGAGGACCTGCAGCCAAAGAGGACCCTTCACCCGAGCCGTGGCAAGGCCTCACACGAGGTCTTGGTTCCCTGCAACTCCACCAGGGTGAACAGTGGCCGAAGCAGAGTCCCTGCAGACCCTGCAGCCGATGATGGGCCCTGTCCACTACTCCCCCGGCCCGAAGTTTCCATGAGACGACTGTGTCGGCGACGCCGCCCTCTAGCAGTTGCCGCAGTCCAGCCGCCCCGGGTTCCAGTGCCCTGGGTCCTCAGTTGCCCCAGGAGTTGCCCCGAACACCAGGGCACGACTCATCTGTGGGCGAGGCCTCCCTGAGTCTCTCCCAGACCCGACAACAGGCCCGCCTTCTGGCTCTCTTCGGGCCAAGCCCCTAGCCCCACGACTACGTGTGGGGCCCTGTCCAGGGGCGCGCCACTCTGCCCTTCCTCCGGACGGAGGAATCAACCTATGGCCCACCAGTGGTAACAAAGTGAGAGGACTTTACATATGTGTGTGCTCTTTCGACCCAGATATTTGTGTGCATTAACTTATACCTTACGAGTGATCCCCTACAGTGTATTCTCGAGTTAAGTGACCAGGAACCCAGAGTATAAGAATGGACGAGCCTAATAGCTAAACGTGGCCTGACCTATATCCCGGGTAGAGTCCCACGTCTCGAAATGTCTTTGTGACCAGCAGAACATTAATATTGTGTCGGTTGTGCCATTCCCTTGTTATTGACACTCGCCCTCCCCAACCCACAGGCACGCGAGATGAAACACCTCAGTGACCAACAGAAGGAGTACATGTTATTTCCATCATGCCTCCCTTTTGTGCATTAAATCTCCACCTACCCCCGTGTCCAGGCACGTTAGTCAGGGTATACCAGAATATCGCAGGCCCCCCTGCCAGTGATCACTACGGGCAACTCTACCTCAGATAGACTTCCGGCCAACAGGTGTCTGTGACACAGGTGTTAACGTAACTCATATACAGTGCCGTCCAGTGCTATACGGGTTTGGGAAATTATAGTAAATTCATTCCTGTGTCTTAAATTATAAGTGTATTGTATGTGCCATAAGTGTTGGGTAAATAGTACCATACTTCTACCAGTCGGTATAGTGACAGATTCCATTTGTTTTAAGAGTTAACCCATCCCCGACCAACCCAGTTGTAATATATTTGTGATGTACTATTGTCCTTGGGAAAATATCTGGAATACATGTGTGTAATACTTACTGCCTTGTTTTTATGTCCAGTCCTACTCTTTAGAGTTACCTCCCGGTCTAGAATAGGGACACGCTGTAGCCTGCGTATTTGAGGGCCAGAAACCGACCCACAAATACGTAACATAACAATTACCCAGGTAGCGGGCGTGATAAGTATGGACACCAAACGGAGTACTCAAATTGTTCATAACATGCGTACCAAAAGAGGTATCCATAATAAAATGGGAAGGAAACCCCAGAAAATCAGGTTCATCACAGGACTTTAGTGCTAAGTGAACAATCCAATAATAGTTAACTGATAAGTGAAATTAAATTTAGCACAAAACCAATTACTCAGTGTTTACAAATGATGGATACACGTAGTTAAGAAATAACTCAAACTTAAATAGCAATAAGTTACAATTAAACCAGTAATCATACCTCATTCCATCATAAGATACAAATACATCTTGTATATACCTTTACCACACTCCAACACCTCTGCACAATATTAGTTATAATATTGAAATGCATGTTTGGTGAAATAAATGTTTCCCTTGAATATAGAGGAAAACGGGCGTTGTGAACGCCTATAGGCTATGATAGAAAATCTATGCTGGTGGACTGTACTATATATGAACCGACACGGGCCGCCCTTAGCCAGCGTTCTCCCCGGAACCACCACCACCATGCGTGCCCGAAGGATAACCTGGATCCCCTCTCTCGGACGACACCACCGCGTCCGGAACACGAATCACCTGCTACCAGTTCTCCAGCAGACGCGCTGCCCTTCCACCCTCCGCGTCGCCTACGCCCACCACCTGCAGCCCCAAACTACCACCCATTACTGGAGCACCTTCCTGAAGTGCCTCCTCACGCCCTTCCACCAAACGCACAACGCCAACGTGTATCACCTCCAGTTACGGGGTCACGGCTCCTTCACGGTAACACCAACACCCCCAGCCTCCCCCAAGGACTACCGGGGGTCCGCCGCTGACACTGACAGGCTCGGGACAAGAACGGCGAACCTGTATCCCTCTGCGACGCCCCTCTTACTCCCAGCTGAAGTCCCGGGAAGGTAGTAGTCGCCGGCGCCTAGTCTCTGGCCGAAATTCCTGGCCTTAGTAACCAGGGGCTTTGGCCTCAATGGTTGATAAAAAAAAAAAAAACCGTTCGCCAGGTAAAGGGTGGAGTTGTTTCGGCAACTACACGCAATGCCGTTGTATCTGCCATAGTCCATACCGGGAAAGGGTCAGAGTCCGTTCCCCAGTTGCATCCCCGCTGCATTGCCGCGACATGGGCCACAAGCCGTGTCGGTCGGGCAGGACAGGCCACCAGTCGTCCATTATCTGTAGTCGTTCTCCCCAGAGTAGCGCCGCAGCACCGGCCACAAGCCATGTTGGGTACGAGGCAGGACCGGCCATTGTCTGTCCCTCTGCTACTAGTGCTCCCTACTCTACGATACAGGCCACTAGTCGTACCAGCGTTATAGTCCCCTGTAGGACCATGACGTTGGACACTAGCCGCGTTGAGCCAGAGGCAGAGCAGGCCATAGTCCGCTCTTCTCCTACAGGAGATTCTCACTCCCCTTATGGAGACATGATAGAGCGAGCTGTCTCACGCTAGCCCTGAGTTCCCACTGAGCAGAGGAACTGCAGTGCCAGCCACTAGCCGTACGGGGGAGGCAGAGTTGGCCACAGTCCACTCCTCACCCTCTGCTCCCAGGATATCTCCCGACGGGGAAGTCCCTTGCTTGGCCCACCCTGTTTCCTGTGGCCGGGCGGGACGCACCCCCTCCCCTGCAGAGGGAGCAATGGGGAGGACCCTCTCCCGAAGCCTTGGCGAGGCCTTACCCGAGGCCTTAGTTCCCTTCAGCTCCGCCTGTGTGAGCAGCAGCCAAGGCAGAGCTCCAGCAGACTTAGCAGCCGGCGTCGGGCCCTGTCGACCACTCCCCCAGCCCGAGGTTCCCGTGAGGCGGACCTGACGGCGACGCCGCCCTCCAGCCGTTGCCGCAGTCCAGCCACCCTGAGTTCCAGTACCCTGGGTCCTCAGACACCCCAGAAGCCACCCCGAACAACAGGGTGCGACTTACCTGCTTGTGGGACCTTTCCGGGCCCGTCTCAGACCCGGCGTCAGGCCCGCCTCCTGGTTCTCTTCGGACCGAGCCCCTAGCCCCGCACCTACGTGTGGGGTCTTGTGAAGGCGTGTGTCTCTGTCCACCCTCATGATGGAGGGATCAACCTTCGGCCCACCAGTGATAGTGAAGCAGACGGACTTTACCAGTGTGCGCCCCTTAGACCCGGATAGTGTGCGCCCCTTAGACCCGGATAGTGTGCGCCCCTTAGACCCAGATATATGTATACGGTCGTACGTGTAACGCGAGTGATTATTCCTTACAGTGTGTTCTCGTGATTAAGTGACCAGAAAATCCCAGAGTATAAGACTGGACGAACCCACTAGTGATCCTGGTCTATGGAATATCATGAACGGGTCCCCGTGGTCCCCTATTCATGTGATGTCGGAGCCCCCCCCCCCCCCCAGTGAATTAAACACCACGGTGACCAAACAGGAAAAATGTTCGTGAAGCTACCCACACCGTCTCCTTTGGAAACAACACCTACAAAGTGATCGTGCCACCCCTTGTTTATTAATCCTCCTCCTTCCCAGTGTACAGGCACGTTAGTCACCGTGTGTCTATCCATCTCCGAGTGTTTCTCTAAAATACCGCAGTCCCACCTCTCAGAACGGGACAGCGCGGCCGGCTCCTTCCGTGATAGACCGCCAAGATTTGTATCTATCGATATAGTGTTAATGTAATTGAACCCTTGTATCAGTGCCGTCCAGTGCTATACTATATTGGGAAATTGTAACAAGTATATTTCTGTGTCCAAAGTATAAGTGTAATAGAAGTACATTAAATACTGGGTGTATTCTACCATACCCCCCCTGTGGGTAGGGGAGTTTTTCATCCCCCGGGGGGTAGGGTTTTTTTTCAAGAATTCTCCCCCAGTATCCTTGCTTGTTGTAAGAGGCGACTAAAAGGGTTGGTGGTGGGTTAGTGCCCCACCCGTAAAACAACTAACTAAAAATACGAACAAGAAGCCTTGGACCAGGACTGACCAAAAGTTGACGAAAAACGGCCGGACAAAGGACGTGGTAAAGATTGCAACATGGAATGTAAGGGGTATGAATGATGAGGTGAAAGAGAGAGAGATTGTACAGGTGCTTGAGAGTGCGAAAGTGGATATATGTGGAATAACTGAAACTAAATGGCGAGGTGAGAGTGTGAGAGAATGGGAGTATGGATGGGGTATATGCGCGGGAGTAAGTGAGAATGAGAGGGCCAAAGAAGGAGTGTGTATTGCTGTGAGCAACAGATGGAAGGAGAATGTAAGAGAGTATGGATCAGTTGAGTCAAGGATTGTGTGGGTAAGAGTGAAAGTTGGACCACAAATGTGGGCAATTGTGTGCGTGTATGTGCCAACGCAAGATCGTGTAAGTAGAGTGAGAAAAGAGCTCTGGACAAATGTGGAAGCCTGCTTGGAAAAGTTTGAAAGGAATGAAAGAGTGTTTCTGACTGGAGGTATGAATGGAAAAGTAGGGAATGAGAAGGTGGATAGAGTGGTTGGTGAGTGGGGTGTGCCTGCAGAGATGGATGAGAATGGCAGTGCTTTAGTGGACATTTGTGCCGGGAGGGGGTTAGTGTTAGCTAATACCCTCTTCAGGCACAAAATGATCCATATAGGTATACATGGCAAGTGGGGAGAAGGGTGGACGGTGGAATGAATGAACGGAAGGCAGTGATTGACTATGTGTGTGTGGATGAGAAGATGTGTAATGGATGCAAGAGTATATAGAGGTTGGGGGAGTGAGCTTTCTGACTACCACTTGGTGGTGGCCAGGATCAGAATCCAAACAAAATAAAGGCTGAATATAAATGGGAAGTGGAGGAGCGATTGGGTAAATATAGATTGGAGCAGATGGGGGACGTGGAAGGTGTGTGCAAGATATTCACAGAAATCTGTGCAGCATGTGAGGTGGTGTGTGGGGTGAAGAGAAGACGAAAGAGAGTTCAGGGAACAGCATGGTGGACTAAAAAGGTGAGAGAGGCTGTGGCACAAAAGAAGAAAGCATATAATGAGAGGATGAGGAACAGGGGCGTCGAAGAAGCTGAGAGACGGATGAGAGAGTTATATGTAGAGAGGACGAGAGAGGTGAAAAGAGTAGTAAGAGAAAGTAAGAAGAGAGTGGATGAGGAATTTGGAAGGAATTTGAGTGCAAAGTGGAGGGAATGTAAGAAAATGTTCTGGAAGGAGGTAAAGAGAGCTAGACAGGATGCCAACGAAGTCAGTGGGGGTGTGAAAGATGAAAATGGTAGATTACTAGTGGAGTAGGGAGAAAAAGTAAACAGATGGAGAGAACACTTTAATGAACTGCTGAACATAGAGAATGAAAGTAATGCAAGTATAAGTGGCTGGGGAATGGTGGGGAGAAGGAGGGTTGTAAGAAGAGAGGAAGAAATCACCAGGATGGAAGTGGTGGAAGCAATGAAGAAAGTTAAAATGGGGAAAGCCCCAGGAATTGATGGAGTGTGTGGTGAAATGCTGAAGCATGGGGGAGAGATAGGAATAGAATGGATGTGGAAGGTGTGCAGATTGGTGTGGGAGGAGGGTAGAGTCCCGGAGGATTGGAAGTCAGGCATAATTATTCCTCTGTACAAAGGAAAGAGGAAAAAGCAGTGTGTGGTAATCATAGGGGCATTTGCCTTCTCAGTGTAATAGGAAAAGTATATGGTAGGATACTTATTGACAGAGTTAGGGAAATAACAGAGGAATTAGTTGGAGAAGAACAGGGAGGTTTTAGGAAGGGAAGAATTGTGTAGACCAGATATTCATTCTTAGATCCTTAGTGGAAAAGTTCCTAGAGAAGGGAAAGAAGTTGTAAGCAGCCTTCAATGATCTGGAGTAAAGCATATGACAGGGTGAATAGACAAGGATTGTGGAAAGTATTGAGAATATATGGAATGGATGGGAAGTTGTTGAGGCAGCGAAGAGTATGCATGAGGGTGCTAAGGCTGCAGTGCGTGTGGATGGCAAACTGAGTGAATCCTTCCATTTGAAGGTTGGTTTGAAACTAGGATGTGTCATGTCTCAATGGTTGTTCAATCTGTACATGGATGGGGTTATAAAAGAGATACAAGGTCGGGCAGTGGATGCTGGAGCGGCCCTAGCGAGAGAGGGCAGTGTTTGGAAACTCCCTTTACTGTTGTTTGCAGATGATGCTGTGTTGTTGAGCGAAGACGAAGGGGAGCTGCAAGGCTTGGTAGATGAGTTTGGGAGTGTGTGTAAGAAACAGAATCTAAAGGTGAATGTAGGGAATAGTAAAGTGATGGTCTTCGAGAGAAGTGAAGCCAGTGAATATACAGTGAGATTGGATTGGGAGGATATGGAGAATGTGAGTGCATTTAAGTACTTGGGTAGTGTGATGAGTAAGGATGGAAGTCTGGAGGGTGAAGTGCTTGAAAGGGTGCAGCAGAGAAGGAAGGTTGCTGGTTCGCTGAAAGCAGTGATAAGAAACGGAGGTGAGCATGGAAGTGAAAAAGTTGTTACATGACAGTATTGTGATACCAACTCTAACATATGGAAGAGAAGCTTGGACCCTGTTGGAAGGACAGAAGTCAAGAGTGAGAGCAGTGGAAATGAGTTATTTGATAGAAGCATGTGGAGTCACATGGAGAGACAGACTAACAAATGAGGAAGTGAAGGAGCATTGTGGTGTGGTTGTGGACGTGATAGGAAGCGTTAGGAGAAACACGTTAAGGTGGACTGGGCATGTGGAGAGGATGGAGAGTGAAAGACTGACGAGGAGAGTGTATGTGAGTGAGGTGGAGGGGGCGAGAGGGAAGGGGAAGCCGAGGATGAGATGGAGGGATGGAGTGGAGAGGTATTGTACAAGAGAGAGGGGAGTGTGAGTTGGGAGCGGGGTAGTGAAATGGCGGGGGACAGAGCGACATGGAGGCGATTTGTTTGTGGCCACAGCGTGCGGGATTGAGGCGTCTGGCAATAGATAGATAGATTCTACCATACTTTCCCTAAGCCGGTATAGAGACAGGTTGTAATTCAGTAAAACCTTGTACTAACCCATCTCCGGCCAACCCAGAATCTATTGCATCTAGTGTTGTAAAATTTGTCTCTGGGAAGATATTTGTAATACATGTGTGTAACACTTCACTGCCTTGTTTTTGTGTCCAGGCCATTCCTTAGAAATGCCGACTGGTCTTGAATAAGAACCAGCTGTGAGTCTGCGTATTTGCTGGGACGAGAAGTCGCCCCTCAGGAACGCGACAGGTAATAAGTTCACCTCTCGCCTACGTGTACAAGGGACGAGTAGTCGGCCCTCAGATACGTGGCATAACAAATATATTACACTATTTAGGCAGGCACTTCTAGGTCAAGTCCCTTAGGTTGTTACTAGTAAATATAAATATACTCAGCCCATAGAAAGAAGCGACAAGGAACACGTAATCAGAGGAATGTCTAAAAACACCCCACACAAACCCTTGTCCTTCGCCTTTCAGCTGGAATTCAACACTGACGAACGCTTTTTTTTTTTTTTTTTTGCCTTCGACCATTGGGGCCAAGGCCCCTGGTCATTAAGGCCATATATATATAGATATAAAAATATATAGATATATATATATACAAACATGTATATACTGTATATACATACATACACACACATCCATGCGTATACAGTATACATACACACTTTCATGCACACGTACATATATATTTTATTTTATTTTATTTTATTTTATTTTTTATTTTTTTTCCTTGTTTTTATATTTTTATGACCTTACATCAAATATAGAAAAAAATACCTAATCCAAAGACCCTAAAACTAATCACCTAACAGACAAATCGCTAATCTGTACTAAATCCTAAAGAGACAATAACTAATCCTACACTAATGGTAAAAATAGCTTGACCAAGAGAACACCATCGACTGCAGATATCTAATGCCTTTCTACATTACAAACCTACACTCATCACCTGGTGACTGTCAGTCAAGGCACATCAACATATGAAAGAAAACCAAACGAGTCAGGAACATTTCCATATACGTCAGCTGTCGGCCCTAATTAGGACAACTTAAACAAGGTGGTGTATATAAAATGTACAAAAAGTGAATTACTTCGCTCAGCAGACTACCATCGACTGCAAGTGCCCAATGCCTTTCTCTACTGCACACTTGCACTCATCAGCTGGTGACTGTTAGGCGAGGAACGGGGTTTAATGTAGGGGACATCTATATTAGAAATAGGAACGCAAACAAATAACCCGCAGATTACTTCCTACAGCCAGTCACAAACACTCCACACCACACACTGGGCCAATCAGCTGCAGGCAGGGCCATGACGCCAGAGAGGGAGAAAATGAGTGAGAATGCTTGTTTAACAGTAGTAGTTGGGCCGATGGTTTGCTTGATTGAGCGGTAAGGGCAGGTCGACTATGGAAACAGCGAGACAGACCACGGACGAACCAGTGAGTCTACTCGACCCCAACAGGTAGACTAGGTCGACATCACTGGCTATACCATTACGCTGCCTTTCTCAACCAATAAAAAAAAAAATCTGCATATTTATTTCTGGCTTTAGTTCTACTATACATGTAGTAGTAATAGTATTAGTATTAGTAGTAATAGCTGTTGTTGTTGTTGGTCGACCCCAGTCTGTCTGGCCGAGCTGATTCATCAAGCACAGGCAAGCAACTGACCCTGCAGGGCCATCCCGCGCAGTAAAAAAAATGTCCCCTTGCAGTTGACAGCGCCTTGCTTTGGTGAGGCACCTGGATGGATGTCGCATTTGCGTCTCCACCCAGTTAACAGGGCACCATTGTGCTCTCCACTTCACCCAAAGAGATGGTTATATGGTTATCACCCAGCTTTGTAAATGAATTCCTGGGTTACAATAAACCATCAGACTTTTCACTCAGCGTACAACCATGTGAAGTAGAAAGAAGATTAAAAAGTGGCAGGAGGGAAAGAGAGCAGTAGGAAGAGAGGACAGACTCAAAAATAGAATTACAAGCCGGTAAGCGACGATGGCCAGCTCTAAGCGGACCAAGCTTTGTCAGCTGCCGGAAGTGAGTTTCGACACAAAGTCATTTCTACATGGAGGTACTCCAGTGCAAAATTCCACCCAAGAATCGTAGCCCTGGCTTAATAATCTTTGGAGACTTAGCACTTTGCGTGAACAAGGTCGTGATTTTAGCGCTTTTCATATTTTCTGCATTTGATGACCTTTGACCCCTGACCTGCATGTACAAAGCACACTTGTAGTACTCATTAACGTCTATAATCATGCAAAGTTTCATTCGATTCCATCCACCCACTGTGGAGCTAGGGAACTTGAAATTCTTGGAATGACCCACCAGAGGTACAACTTGTATGTGGCGCTGCCAGCAACTGGAAGTAAGTTTCGACACAAAATGTCATTTTTGTGTTGAGGTATTCCAGTGCAACATTCCACCTAAGAATCATGGCCCTGGCTTAATAAGCTTCGGAGCCTTAGCATTTCGTGCGAGCATAGTTTATTTTTAGCTATTTTCAGTTTTCTCATTTGATGACCTTCGACCTCTGACCCGGCCAATGTAGCACATAGGTGTACAATAGAAAGCTGTAGTACTAGTCAATGTCTTTAAGCACGCAAGTTTTCATTCAATTCCATCTAGCCACTGTGGATCTTGGGGGACATTTTTGAAAACTGGTACTGGTTGCTAGGGACGCCGAGGCCAATCTTCGTGGGTTCCCACTCGAGAACTAGAGGAGAGAGGGGAAAAAATGGATGGCTCAATTCTGATAGGGAATGACCTCAAAACTACGTCTAAAGAAGCAAGAGCTTTCTACGGCCATTATTAATGCTTCTACAGTTCAAAACGTGAAAGTGCGAAAAAAAAAAACAACTAGGTCATTTGCTGGTCGTTGTGTCCAAATTTGGTCGGAATCGGTTAATTTTGAAGGGTAGAAGTGCCTGCCACAATTAAACAAGAAAGAATAAGAGAAAGAAAGAGAGCGACCAACAATAAGGGCAGCATGGAGCTAGCCATATCAAAGTTGAAGGAAGAAGTAGGCAGCACTTCACCAAGTGAATGGATTATGGTCACAGCCACCTACCACTAGTAGTAGTAGTGGACGCAGTGAAGAGTCGCATTAACCCATTGAATCCGATGATGTTTTATATTACCCCTGATACCGTCAAACGATTTAATTCGACTCTGGGCAGACCTCTGGTAGCGAAGGGATTAATGAAGGCGATATCTAACCCCTCCTAAGGTGAAAAAAAATCGCCTGGATATAGCTAGAATAACAATAAAAAAGTAATCTGACTGACCAGCTTAACCTGCAGATTGGTTAATTTAATGATTTACACAACTACGTAACTACAGTGGATAAAATGAAGGAGGGAGAGATAATGAAAACACAGGACCTGGTAACATCGGCTTGTTGCTTGGGAGGTACGTACAGGGGTGGCCTTAGGTGGAACTTTCACCGTCTCTTTCTGTGTACCGGTATATTATTATTATTATTATTATTATTATTATTATTATTATCATCATCATCATCATCCAATCCCTTTTTTGATCAGGAACATGGGTCCAGGGCTAGGCTACTCTCTCCTGACATTTAAAGAGAAGGTGTCAAAACCTTGCCCGCCCTAGTGCCACTATGTGAGAAATAAACCGGATCCATCCAGTTGAAGCGCCTTATCCCACATGGCATCATTTCGTTACAAAGTTACCACCTAACATAGTAAATGATTTCTTGGATTTCCCATCACTACTGTCACCACGTCGATTAGCCTATTCCCAGATGTCCAAATGCATTTCCGTAGATATGGGTCAGAATGTCGATAGTTTGCTGAACATATAGCAGCATCAATGCTGGGAATGGCAGCGTTGATGACCTGCTGCAAAATCTCGTCTCTGTAAGCCCGGAAGATGCCTCCTTGTCTTTGTGCTGCACGTGCATCAAAGCGGTCAACCAGGCTGTTCAGCTGTCTTTTCACATTGGCGTTCACTGCCGAGAAGCAGTTTTCAATAGGAATGAGGAAAGGCGAGTGTGGGGGTAGCCTCTTGATAACACGACCCTCGAGTTCCTGTTCAATTCCCACATGACACGGAGCATTGTCCATTAAAATCACAGCATCGTTGGGGCCTAGTACAGCATCGTGACGTCACGAAATGTGTATATACCTCTTTGGTTATAGATGTGACATGAATCTCATGATAAAACAAGCCTGCCAGGTTGGAGACAGCTGCTATTAGAGTCACGTTACTTCCTCGCTATCCTGCAACTTCCTGTTGACTCGCTGTCCCCGTGGAGCCCTTCTGTAGGTCCCACTTGTTTGCAGGTTATAGCCAGTTTCATCGATGTACACTCATGTTGATGAATGCCCTCTTCCTACACGTACTGTGCAAGTGCTACACGAGCTGATTTAACGTATATGCACTTTCTTTAGGGTAACAAGCTCCCCGTTCAAAGCTCGAGACACAGTCATGTTGCATGAATGTGGCTTGTCTGGGACTGTCTGTTGAAGTGTTTCGTTGATCTCTTTGGTGATCGTTGGGGTAGCTTCTGTTAGCATAACTAGGAAGTCCTTTGCCTCGTCATCAAGCATTATGGCCGCCCTCCTTTAACTTGTCGCCCACACCTTTCTCCAGTCTCCAAGAACTTGAGATTATTATTTCATACGCGGTGGTCCTAGAAATGCCTAAGACAGCAGCTGTGTCCCAAAAAAAATCTTCTGCTTCAAATCTTCTGATGATTCTATCAATGTCTTCACCTGAGTCCCACCGATTTCGTCTGCAGGGCATAGTAGTTCATGTACCATTGTGTTGTACAGTATACAGCAGTAAGGCGATCCTGTGGTACACCTCGGGTGGTTGACTTGGGAATGGTGATTGGTGACGTCTTAGGAGAGACACCAAACCAAATCAGCTAGTACAGTTTCAGATGATACAGTTTAGGAGTGCTTCATGTAATGGGGCTTCGAAATTTCGAGTCTCGAATGTTAGACCTGTGTCTATGTATCATCCCCTGTTCAAAAATACCGTCCTCAGTGTACGAGGCACTTTGGGCTATGATTACAGTGGTGCTGTTGTTTGTCAATTTATTTTCTTATCGTCAAAATGTTACGACAGTGTGTCATTTTCCAGATGTTACAATGTCAAAGATTAAGTAGACTGTCAGTTTATTTTTACAATATGTCAATGTCGTGGCTGTTGTCAATCATTTCTGTTTGAGTGAACGAACAGATATGCTGGTACGTCAATCGATCTGTGGTATATATATATATATATATATATATAATGAAATCTCTAGGTAATTCGTGAAATGAGTTTAAATTAGAATGGGTTAATTAGGGTTAGGTTAATTTAGGTTGCGGTTAGGTTAGGTTGGGATAATCTAGGTTAAGTTTAGGTTAGGTTAGGCTAGGTTAGGTAAGGTTAAGTTAGGTTAATTTAGATGAACTCAGCGTTCATATAAATTAACCTAACTGAACCTAACCCAACCTAACTTACATAGCCTTATCTAACTTAACCTAGATTATCCCAACCTAACCTAACCTAAATTAATTTAACCTTAATTTACACATCCTAATTTAAACTCATTTCACGAATTTCCTAGGGAACCACTGACCGCTTTGGCTGACACAAGAGGTGCTGTGGTTGAACCAGTGTCGCACACTAGTATGCTTGCACCCAATCAGACCACACACATCCAAAGCAACACAATTACACTCACAAGCACTTTTCACCCTACATACAGTCTCTAAGCCACTGGGTAGAGATACGTGGCTGTATCGTCCCTGAAGACGATATATACTATATATATATATATATATATATATCAAGACAGCCGGTCCAAGATTACTCTGAGAAGTAGAAATACTTTGCGACTGTTCACTGATTTGTTTCTCCGATTATAACACATTCATGAAAAATGAACCATGCCAGAACTTAGATTAGTGGTTTCCAAATTCAAAATGGGAGGAGTGAAATGAATTAAAACGGAAAGGGGGGGAGGAGTGAACCCATGTACACACCCTCAAAAAAAAGTATCGTTACTGGGAGGGTCCGTTGAGTCTCATACTGAACAATCCAGCTGTCGGTAGGGTTGGAGGAAGGCTATCAAACGTTTCGGTGTCAGTTTGTATCGCGCAGTTGTAACGATACTTTTTTGAGTGTGTGTGCCTAAACCAGCACTAAGATTTTTGTTTGTGTACTTCGGTGAGGTAAATATTTGAATTATTCTTACTATCTTCAGCTGATTTTATTCACTTTA
>JAGKTI010000758.1:101305-114892 GCA_018397915.1 Birgus latro | reverse complement strand
GAAACTACTAATGTTGTTTAAGTCGTCTGGTGGATGAAAATGAAGACAAATAAGATCCAGTTTCAGCTCTATATTTTTTCCAGTTCACTTCGCATGGTTTAACAGTTCAACTATATACCACTCCTTTTCCTTTTCTCTTCCACTTAGACGACTCTATTGATGTATCTTCTCGTGACGAAGCTGAATTTTTTGCCTAGACAGTTGTTTCCATCTCCAGCTCCCTTCCCTTCTCTCTCTGACTTCCATCTTCACGTCTGATATTACAGTTCTTCTGAAGGTGCAACTTTTCCCCTACCTGGCTTTATCCTCTTCATCTGGATTCCTTTTTCTTTTTCTTGGTCTTTTTCATTCTATCCTTTTTTTTCAGTATTCCTATACATTGCCAGACTGTAATTCATTTTATGGGGAAACTTCAAAGTGAGAAGCTCTTCAAGGTATATTCAGGTTAAATTCAAGTTGAGGAGTCTGGTATGGCGTCCAAAATCTTTCTCACGGTAAGGACGCTCTCCCAGCTGAATAAAATCGCTCGGAGATAGCAACAGTAAGGCAAATATACGTTGTCTAATTCAAGGGGTTCATATTGATAATGCAGTTGGTGTTGATGGTGTACTTCCTGTTGTTTATAAGATCTGGGGAGAGATTTTCGAACATATTTACGATCGAGTCTATTGTAAATTACATACTTTTTTTTTTTTTAGGAGGATCTACAAAAGTGGGAAATCATACATTCATATTTCCTTGTCCTTCCCCAAAAAACAAATGTATAAACCTTCGACAATTTTCCTGCAGTAACCAATATTTGTTTTTGTAGGGGGAACAAGACATCGGAAGACTTTGCACTCTCCCTTTCCTTGTCCTTCCTGAAAAAAAAAAAAACCGTTAAAACAAGCCACTGATCGTAGTTTAGTTAGTGAATCCGGTCCCTGTGTTGTTGTGTTGACATCCTACCCAAGCTACATGATTAATTTTTGTCGGCTTGCAACCTTCCTTCTTGCTGAAATCTTGCCGTGCCAGTGAAGGTGCCACGAGCTAAAACTCACGCCTATAATGTAACTAAGGTGAATGGACATCATACTATATTGCTGGCATCATTCCGACTGTGACTAAGATGGCGATGAAAATTGATGATGAAATGAATAATGATTGCTATTAATTACCACTGAGTTGTAGTGATAAGTGGTAGTGAAACTCTTTACTGTGAATACATTAGAGGTACACCTGTGAGTGGTCCAATACTAGGTGGGAAGTACTGCGTGGGTATCCCTGTAAATACTGTGGCCTTTGTGAGCTTTAGTCTGTTTTGGTGTGTTTTTATGTGCCGTACAGTACCTGTCTATGGTGGTGAAACAACAAACACAACGAGGAGGATATATTAATGCCCTGTTACACAATAAGCACATATGACTCTACAGATACACTTACGTATGGAAAGGCGAACATAATAATAATTTTTTAAGCTATAGTACATCAAAATAACACTCAGGATCAGTGACTCACTTTCAACATAAATATATGCGGTGTTGAACAACTACTTGGATACACTGCTGAAGGAGTTTGACAGTGATCGCTCATATGTTTAAAGAGAAAAAGATGCTTGGGCTACAGAAAGGAGACGAGATCTACACCAGGCTGCAGCAAGGAACTGCCTGTTGATTTGAATTTCGTTAAAATATTCTTTACTGATTTCCCACCAGTCAAATGGTCATAAAAATACCAGTTCATGACATGTACTCCTATACAAAACGTAAGGTGGATATTAGCATCCAACTAGTGACATGTGAAAGTATGTGACATTTAAGAGGATTGCTGGACCCTTAGGAACAGACTGCTTAGTATACGTCTAGAACTGAATACACAAGATTTTCATAGCTCCAGCCACCTCCCTTCCTTGAGCTTCTCCGCATCCTTTACGTATTTACTTATTTTCTATTGCTGCACTGAGGTACTTAACCTCTCCACTAATTCAAGCATGTCTCCATTAGCAGCACACAAGAATCACTGAATTCTTATCTACACTTAAACTCTAAGCACACTGCTCACAGACGTTCACAAAGCCCTGATCCAGGCTGCAAAAATCCTGATTCACAAGCATCTCAGGAACACGTGCAAGCATCAGATATAAATTACCTCACCTTCCATCATTCATTACAAGCACAAGCCTTCCATTCTCATAAACCTAGATCTGACCTCTTTGACGATCACATCCGTATATAAATTTAACAAGTATTGGGGCTTTTATGATTACACGTAATATAAGTACAGTACAGTTTCCATTAAAATAAAGGTAGTGTAATGTCCATGTTGCTGGGTACTGGTATGTATGCATGATTGTGGAGAGGCGCAGATGCAGCACAGTATGTTAAGTACTGAGCACTTCATTTGGTAACTGATAGTACTCGTACAGATAACCCATGTTATCAGGAGTGGAACTGAAATCAAAGGTGGTTCCAGGGTGGATGATGAAGTGAGAGGAGAGGCAGGGTTGGAGCTGGAACTAGTGATGGTAGCGTAGATAATGGCAGCCGGGACACAACAGCACTACGACGTCTGCGGCCTGGCTGTGGGAAGGGCTGGCCAGCAAAGGCAGCAGCCAACTGTGCCTGCTGGAAGCGCTGCTGGGCCGCCTGTTCCTCCATGGTGATGGCCATATAAGCGGCGCTGGTGGCAAACACTATACCCAGCAGCAGTAGTGTCGGTGAAGAGAACAGTGATTGCAGCAGAGAGTTCATCTCCTCCCGGTCCACGCTCGGGGTACCTGCGGGTTGCACCTGTGTCTCTTCGTTGTCTACTAGGTCAATTAACGAACCTTCGTCTTCAGCCTGGGGTGGGGATGGGTCCTGGTCTGCCTGTGGTACCACCACATTTACCACAGGGCCGCCCATGTGCATAGCTGCCTGTTGGGGCGGACGGTATTGTACAAGGCGGGGAGGGGTGGGGTGACCATGACCCATCTGGGGTGGATCCTGTCGCAGGTGCAGGATGCCCTGATTCCTGTCTGGCCGCGGACCTGGAGCAAGGCTGCCTTGCTGGTTCACGTTGTCCCTCACTCCTGTTTCATGCACATCTCCAGGCCCTGCCACCTCACCCAGCCGGGATAATCCCACATCTGGGTCCAGGGTTGCCGCAGCAGAGAGAAGGGCCACGGCAGGGGTTGGGGTGGGGACAGGGCTGTGGGTCACAGTTCTCTCACTCACAGTAACTCCCACTTGTACAACAGGACTCGGAATATGATAACTACTCGCATATTGATCTTGTTCATGTGTACCATGGCTGTTTATCCTGTTGTTATGTGTATCATGGCCATGTACATGATTATTGGTCGTACCGTGGATGTGTGTATCGCTGTTATGTGCACCATGACTGTGAGTATTGCTATCAAATGCACCATGGCTGTGTGCATTGCTGTCGTGTGCACCATGGCTGTGTGCATTGTTGTCGTGTGCACCATGGCTGTGTGCATTGCTGTCGTGTGCACCATGGCTGTGTGTATTGCTGTCGTGTGCACCATGGCTGTGTGCATTGCTGTCGTGTGCACGATGGCTGTGTGTATTGCTGTCAAATGAACCATGGCTGTGTGGATCAGTATCATGTGCACTATGGCTGTGTCCGTCGTTGTCATGTGCACCTTGACTGTGGCTGTGTAGGTTCTGTGTAATACCGTGGTGTGTGCTGAAATGTGTCAGCGAAGGCAAGGGTGTCTCCTGTCTATCAGCAGCCTGGTGAACGTAAGGTGGATATTGGTGGGAGGGAGGAGGGTAGTAGGGGTATGGGGTAAATATAGGGTAGGGTAGGGCAGGATAAGGGCTGGAGAAAATGCTAGGGGGAAAATGAAGACTATGGGAAGCTGCTGGGACAGAATTGGAGCCAGCAGGAACACTAGGAGGGAAATTGGGACTGTGAAAAGCTACTGGAACAGAACTAGAGCCTGCAGGAACGCTGTGAGAGGTGAGAGGTGTGGGAGTAGAACTTGGAGCTGCCTGAAGCGCCTGAACTATGGTTGACACGACCTGCTGGGTGCCTGCTGGTAGTCTTGATATTAATTCCTCCTGCTCGTGGCTCAGCTGGGAGATGGGTGGAGTGGGACGAACTGTGGCTGTGGGAGGAGGTCGAGTAGGGAAGAAATTCGGGGGAAGAGGAGGCAGTCCATAGTGGGCTGGGACACTTTGCCGGTATTGAGAGACGGATGCAGTGAGGCGAGGTGTGGTTGTGGGAGGGAGACGTGAAAGGAAGAGATGTGGGGGAAGAGGAGGCAATCTGTATAGGGCTGGGTCACTCTGCCGGTAGTATGATAAACTGTGGTAGTGGGATGGAGGAGCTGCATCTGATTTCTCATCCTCTCCACAACTTTGTCCTTCATCACCGTCACTATCTTTTCCCGCCTGACCGTCACTCTGTATTGGTGTATCTGTTTCTCCTGTATCATCATCTTCAGTATTGGAGTCACGGTCATCATTTACGATACCACCATCATTATCTGAACTTTTATGGTGTGTGCCAGCTCTCAATGTTTCCTTCTCCTTATCCACTTTTATGCCTATCGACACATTATTTTTCATATTCACTGTCATTGGTTTATTCTTTACCACAGGCATATACATTGGCTCGATATCATAAACGTGATTTTTTGATGGTTCGTGTTCTTCTCCATGACTCTCCAGTGCTTCATCATCGTAATCATAGGCACCGTAATCTAAGTCACTCAAGGGGCCTGTCCTCCTCATAAACTGACTCGAGCTTAACACCATCTCCCCGTCTATTTCTTCATAATAATCTTCGCTGTAGCCTCTCCTCGTGTCGCTGTCGTCCACCACTTCGTTATCATTAGGTTCTGGGTGTAGACTGGCTGTGACTGTGATGCTTGGCTTGATTATGTTATCTGATTTGTAGCTTTCACTGATCGAGAAAGCTGTAGTTGAAAGTGGAATAATCGTGGTCTCAGATCCTGCAGTTTCATGATCAGTGAATTTTGACAGTGATATTGTTGTACTGGTATTTTCCTTTTCAGAAAATAGATTGGGGAGAGGAGTGCTTACTGAATGGGGGAGGAGACTGTCAACATACTCCGAATCTTTTATGTAGTCGTCAGTTTTATTCTCATGTATCGCGTTTGACCTAACAGGCGAACTTACGAAATCACTTCCATTTTGTAAGTTAGGTAAAGCATATCCCATGTGCTGAAAAATGTAATCCGTCTCCACACCTAAAGGGTTTAACGCAGTACTAGCATTGACCCACCGTCCCGAGCAATTATTGTCCTCAGGTACTCCTTCAACAAGATGGCCGCCCTCCCACAGTCCGTCAGTTTTATTTTCTTGATGGCTGACCTGTGGCGGAGTGTCGTGGTAAGAGATAAGGGTCACGATTTCTTCTTCTTTCAATACTGTAGCCTCAGAGTTATGACTGTTGCTTAGATCCTGACCTGTATCATTCTTTGTGGAAGTGTTTTCATTACTATAATCTTTGTTGTTGTATTCTGGAAAACTAGCGTCACTTTTGTATCCAGTATCGTTAATGCTGTGATTTTCATTTACTATTCTATCAACACCAGCAGCACTGACCTGAGATTTAGCAGCTTCATGTATCATGTGATCTGTGTGTTTTCCACTGGGTCCAGCTAATGTGTCATTAATCAGCATACCCGAGGAGATGGTCACGTCTGCTATAGAGGACAGCTGTTTAATAATGTAATCCACCTCACTCGCAGCAGGCGTCGCCTCGATTGCCTGCCAGTGAGACTCATGAGGAAAGATGGGCATGTAAGGGGACGTGGACTGAGGAGGCCTAGGAGTTGTGTGCAATATCTGGGGATTATGGCCATTTGCGATAATCCTCTGTTGGAATCTTTGATCTTGTGTGACGGATGAGGAACCATAGCGACGAGTTAGAGCTGCCACGAGCTGCTGGATGATGACTGGGTTGGGTGAGTTAATCATGACATACCCAGGGCGATTTCCACTGGGTCTGCTTACCATGTCATCCACGAAGCTCTCCACCATGGTCACTGCCGCTCTCGTGTTACTTTCTATCACCCTGTTGGCGCTGACTGTTTGGCCAAGTACAGGACGATTCGTGAGCTGACTGGCAAAGCTTCCACCACTTAATCTGTCGCTCACTTGTCTTACTCCGTCTTGTCGCTGAAGCTCAGGAACAGAAGATTTCGATTCCTTGGAGTCTGTGTTATGGCCATTTATTTCTTGCCCAAGACTGTCCACAAACAAGGATAAATGGCCTGGGATGTGATCGTCGAACCCTTTACCAGTGGCAAGAACACTGTTAGAGTAATCGTGCTTGTCATGCTGTTTACTGACTGGTTCTTCTCCTCTCTCTGAAGGCATAGGTGGCTGGAGGACGAGATAGATGGAAGAGGTGGCTGTGCTAGGGATAGTACTTTTTCTGTCCTCAGATGTTGTGTTGTCTCCTACAGTGCCCAGTGTCGCAGCAAAAGAGGTGGTAATCGACGACGCTGCTAATGTTCTTACGACGAACGCCTGAAACAGAAATATATATACAGTGACGGTGCATACATATCGTAAAATATAAATAGTGGAACATGGTGCACTTTCCTTTTTATGAATTTGCCACTCTCTCGGTAGCCATGTATTTTATCCTTTAAAACTTGTCCAAAATCTGACTTTTGCCATGGAAACCTAGGTTAGATATTACTTGTGTGTCACAGCCGTACATTGAAAATCTCCACTAAACTATCATCGGTCAACACTGATTTCAAGTGATGTGAGAAATTTACTAGGACATTACCGATTAATTTTGTTGTGATGTGAGATGGTATGTTTTAAAACTATAACGATAAAGCTCACGTGCCAGAGTACAGTTCCAAGCCACTCGTGAAATGATGTAATGGGTGCATAAATGATATATACCGTCTGTATACCTTCACACACACACACACACACACACACACACACACACACACACAAGTTATATCGTGCTCAATGGAAAATAATATGACACTGACCCAGTTTTCATAGTACAAATAAAGAAGGTCACGCAAGGAGGACAAGTCGATGACGTATTTCTACTTGTTCTTTCTTTCTCCAGACGATCTCATTCAGCTAAAGAGATTTTTAGGGCTGGAAAGATTAGATAAAGCTTTCACTAATCCCATCACTACAAGGAGGCTTTCCGAAGTTAAACAAGATATGGTGATGGTTGCAGCAGTAAATAAAAAGAATGTCATTGTAGTGAAATGCTTTGGTTGTGTTGATAATCGTATGAACGTAATTTCTTCAGTCCGATGTTGTATTTATTTTATTTTTGCTGTCACTTTACGATTTCATTCTAATCAGGGGAGCCCTCTGGTGATGAAAGGGTGAATGAAGAGTGTATCTAACTCTTCCATTACGAAAAGTCTCTCCTAAGCTGGGTAATTCGCTGGTGGATATCAAGAAAAAGACAAACTAAGCCCACGGACTGAACTGATAACAGACATACATCTTACCAGTAGAATGATGAGCTCCATGACTGTGAGGTAAGCCAGTGTTCCCTCATGCTCACATCCTACTTGTTCCACTCACTACACCACACTGGAGGAGCTCTACTTCACCCACCATATACCTCGTGACGTCATAACATGGCGGCCGATGTAAACACGTCCATGTAACGGCATTACTGAAACTATTCGTGATGCGTTTTGAGGGCTGTACTTTAGATGGAGACTACGCACTGGCCTAGATTTATTCCATTAACTGGGGGGATGACTTTTGAGATTAAGGAAAAGAGGAGCATTCAGAATTGTAACATCCATGCCCGTCAACTGGTCTAAGGGACGAATATTTGACTTTGTCATGTGATCTTGACCTTCGACAGATATACTCTCAAAGCCATATTAGTTTCATTTCCGTCTAACCCTTAACCCTACCATCAACTTTCGCTCGAACAAAATAAGAATTGTCTGAGTGTGCTGTGCTCAGTGACCAAGACCTTTAAACTTTCCCAGTCCTGATTGTTCTCAGAATCGACACTCTTTATACTTCTTTTAACCCGAATCCTTCCACAAAGTTTAGATCGGAAAAAATCATAATTTGACCTTTGACCCATTGTTCTCGACAATGAAAGGTCAACCTCTTCCGTGATCCTCAACTCTCCTACCCAGTTTGATCCAAATAAAACAAAAACTGTTGTAGTTAATTTGGTCACACACAGGCACACAGGTCGAACTTTGACCTTGTCCTGTGAGCTTGACCTTTGACTAAGTGTTCTCTTTATTCTTGTCTTATCCTCCTTGTCCTGTGGGCTTGACTTTTGACCTATTGAACTGAAAAATTATATTGCTTTTATTCCTTGATTTACCCTCAGCTCTTCCACCTAGTTTGGTTAACATAGTATACAAACTGTTTGCGGTATTTTGTTTACTTAATAGTACATGCTTGTATACCTGCTTACCAACATACCAACCAACCAACCTACCTACCTACCTACACACACACACACACACACACACACACACACACACAAGTGCGCGTTCGCCACTCAAAACACAATACCCGCTCTTGTTCCGCAGGCGAGGGTGTAAAAAACATAGGCAACGCTATGCTGTTGCAACCCTCCACCTGACCGAGCACATACCCTCCCACCTTCCTGCACACCTAACCAAGCACATAACATAACGGCCTTCCCCCTCCCAATCTTTTCTTTTAAAGGTGGGCGAAAGCAGAACGCCTTGAGTGAGACTTGGTTTTTCAATATACATATGCTTTGGTAATGGAAGGCCGCTGGAAGAAAGAGAACAAAACCCAAAGTGTCAGTTGTCAACAAGTTTATTGATCCATTGGTAACGCCCATACAAAAACATTAAATCAGATTCCTTGTGCAGGTCGCATTGAAATCTAAAAAAAAAAAATACTTAAAACACAGCATTCTACCTTTCAAAGGGCACTAGTTCGCTACAGGACACGTAAGAATGTGAAATTTCATGACTCTATAGTGAATACTTTCTGAGTCTGGCCCGGAAACTAATCTCCACACCCGCCCAGCCACCCTGCCGCCATGCCGCCCAGCTGTATGGACAGACCCTTATTGATCCCCTCCTCTGACTTTATCAGGTGGAGGGTAAAAAGCATAAAAAAAAACAATTTACAACGAGGACTTGTAGTATATGGCGAGAATACCAAGGATAACAACCGTACGATGCTGCAGAGGTGATCAATAAGGCCTACTGCAGAATATTCATTATACCATTGTGACTAGTGACAGAATTTAGTGGACTGTTTGAACGTGATACTGAAATGGATGTATGCCAGTGAATCATAGAAATTGTGTGTGTGTGTGTGTGTGTGTGTGTGTGTGTGAGAGAGAGAGAGAGAGAGAGAGAGAGAGATGCAATCGGAGTGTAGTGCTGGTGAGTGTGAGGGTGAGCGTGACGGGGCCAGCCAATCCAGAAGCGTGACCAGTCGTTATAAGCTTCTGAATCCTGCTGGCTTCACCTGGGAAAGAAAAGGTTATCCATGAAGCCCTGCTGAGTTTGCACAAATTTACTGCTTACGTAAACTGTATAATGCAGATTGTTCCTGATCAATGAGTCACCCTTTTTCCTGTAATCTTTTTTTTTTTCGCTAGTAACAATGAAGAAACTGGATGAAAGAGTAATCCCTGAACTTTTTTTTTAAGATAATAATGAAGAAATTGGACGAACGAGGAGCCCTTCATCTTTTTAATAATGATACAAAATGAGCCCTGGATCTCAGTATTTTAATCTCTTGTAGTACTTCGTGGGCACCTTATGACATGGCATCCACATCTCCGCGGACGAAGGTAAGGATGTGCGGAAATGTGCTGCAAGAGGGTAAAGATGGGTTTGAAAGACAGGTCACAGTTAGAGGTGGCTTTGGAGATTTCATAGCGTCTTTTCTTTGGCGATTTATTCAGCATGTTTCAGTTCAGTGTTCTCTTGTATGTCATCACCTCAAACAATGCCTTTATTAAAAAAGACAAATAACATAAAAAAAGTTAATGTGCAATAAGCAAATAAGTATCCAAGAAAGAGGGTTACAAAGCGTCCTATGTTACCTAAAATACAACCTCAAGTCCGCGGATATTCAAAGCGTCGAGAGAGAAGCCATTCATTCTCAGCCTAACCGTGGCACTACGTAACTGTGACCTAACTCTACTGAGACCGATATTTTACGCCGTATTAACCATTTTCTCACAATATGCAACGCCAATGGAGAGGTAGCGGTGATCTTCTTCCATTGGGCAGTATATTTTCTTTTACGGTGATTTCTGAAGCATGTGATAATCATAGAACGTGTCTAGCCTTTCTGCATCGCTTCCAACTACACACTGAAATGTGGGATGCAGACTGGTAACATCTCACAACTGTAGGTCTTCCATAATTGACTGTCAAATATCTGGGACTTGCCTACATCTTCGCACATTGTTGTACTAATCCAGCCTATACCCATCACCTCCACTAGCCCAGGACCCGGATTTACAAGTGGCGTCATCGCACCCTGTCAGTTCTTCACTCTCCTTTCCTTGTTTTTGCAGCAGAAAAGAGATAATGCCCATCATTTTTATTTTCCTCATAACTAAGATTTTTTTTCTTGCACGAAGAAGGGGGAGGAAGGGGAAGACTAAGGATGAGATGGAGATATGGAGTCAGTAAAGAGGTACAGTATATGAGAGAGGGGGGTGTAAGCTGGTTAGAGGGCAGCGAAAGGGCAGGGGACACGGGGACATGAAGGCGATTTGTTCGAGGCCACCCCTTACGGGATTGAGACGTCTGGCTTAATGGTAAGATTCTGGTCTCTCCTCGCCCCTCCTGTCACGAGCAATCGCAGTTATGGCAGGAGATTGATAAGTTTATTAGCAAATCAAGTCCCAGGCGCGCTATAAACAGGGAGACGCACAAGAAAATATCAAGAGCTGTTCCAACCATGAGAGAGTTAACAGACAACCAAGCCATAGAGGTTACACTCCGTCCACACTCGGAGATATTCATTATTTTACAACCTGTTTCCTATAGCTCAAGGACAGAAAAGGACAATAGTAAATCTCTACCTCATTTCCATAGCACTTGTTCATGTTTATCATCATATTCTACTGCTAAGCTCTTGTTACGGCTCGGTATTCAAAATAGACTGGTGGCAATTTCAGGCCAGGTTACAGTAGACAGCGTATGGGTGTTGTAGTCTGAATCCTGCTGGTATTCAGGCTTTAGTGCCAGTTATTGCATGTGGAGAACCAGGCCTCGTTATTACGGATCATGACAGTGTTGCCAAGCGTATCTCATTTTGTAGGTTAGGGTGTGTGTGTGTGTGTGTGTGTGTGTGTGTGTGTGTGTGTGTGTGTGTGTGTGTGTGTGTGAGTTTTACCTCTTCATTACGTTACCGTCATTCTCATTATATTCTTACTACTTTCTGAGGATTTTTTTTACTCATCTTTGGGGAGACTTCAAACCGGGGGAAGTTAGATTAATTCCTTCACCACGAGAGGCCTTCTCTAACTTCAATAAAATAGTAAGAAGGTAGTAAGAAGAGACTAACAGGATTCACAGGGTTGAGAAAGAGAGAGAGAGAGAGAGAGAGAGAGAGAGAGAGAGAGAGAGAGAGAGAGAGAGAGAGAGAGACCGTTATGCTTACACCTCCCCATCGTCATTTCCTCCACGGCTGCTGCCTTTCCTCGTTAACTCACCTTCACCATACTCTTTTCACTTAAGATTGACCTAAAAGCGCAATTTCTCCATCTCGAATATTTGGTTATAACAATAGATTAACACTAAATATGATGCTAATCACGAAGAAGTGCCATAGAAAGAATGTAAAATGAGAGCATTATCTTATTCTCCTCTTCAGCTACGAGATATCACTGGCAAAAGGACGAATATCACAGCCAGGTTAAGATGAAAGAGCTATAAGTAACTTACGATTAAGTCTGTGGTGCTGAGGAGGGAGGCCTTCGAGTGGTGGCACGGATATGATTGGGCCGTGGAGCTGCCTGGTTATACAAACGTCCCCCATTCCCATCCTTACCCCCCAACAGGACGATGGTGAACTGCAAAAAGGGAGCCTTGATTTGCAGTCAATTGGGCTCCCGCTGCGTTGAGATGGGGCTACAACAACAATAACAACTACTACTACGACTACTACTACATGTATGATTTTTAATTTTGCATGCATGAAGAACGAGCGGCATGTAAACTTTTATTCTCTAATAAAATCAAAGAAAAATTATCATGGGCTTTTAGTTTCCCGTATGAATAACATTATTATTATTATTATTATTATTATTATTTTATTTTGTATGAAGACAAACATCTCCTGTTATTCCGGCAAAAACCAGTCTGGGCTGGGAGAGGGGAGGATCATACTATAATGTCTGTTTGTACATACTTGAGTCCTTTATAAGATTACTTGATTATGCTTTATTTTTCACTCGTGTAGGAATCAGATACGTCAGTCGCAATCAATCCAATGTGAATAATTACGTGAAAAATACGAAAAAAGGTCTCATGATCATATTTACTTGTTAAGAAAACTTGTCTTAAAAACTGGTTAAGATAATTTATGAATACTGCCCCAGGAGTTCAGTTACCAAGGGGTGTATTCATGAACTTTCTTTAGCCTAAGTTGTGTTTTATCGTAACTCATGCAGCCACCAAACACTTCAAAACCAACTAAGAGTGAATAAAAACACGAATCGTACGACAAACTGAATTATTTCTGACATTCACTGCCACGGAGACCTGATTATCTTAAGAAACTGCTAAGATTCTTTATGAAAACCGGTTCTGAATAAGAAATGGAAATCGACTTTAATTCCTTTCAGTCTGATGACTATTTTATATTTCAATCTTACTCCCTTCAGACGATTGTATTTATTATAGGTTATGGGTTGATGGGGACTTTTTAATCCCGTCACGTGTACCATCATCATTTGAGTAAAGTTACCAAGTAAAATGGTTTTCTCTTCAAAAAACACAGGCAGAAAGTGATGCAATATGAAAGCACCTAACATGAACATACATATTCATAAGGTAAACAAATATGCCGTCAGGATGTAAGCATACAACTATATATTTCGTTCCATTATGAACACCTTGGTCAACGACTGTAATAGGAAGACTTGACTTAACATACATTGCCAATTCCCTTGAGCTACCTTCCTCCTGATAGAGGATTAAAACATTGTATTCCCTCAGGTGTGGCAAATCATGTCCAGCCTCCTGTAAGGCGACTGAGGCCGCTTTATGTACTATAACGTTAGCCTGTAGGTTAGTAAATCGGGTCCGTAAGCCACTGACTTTCCAGGTCAGAAAAGTGCTCGTATAAGTGGAGAGACCCATCGGAAGGCAATTTCTCCATAAAATTTCCCAGCTAACAACTCGTGCCAGCTCACAGTGTACGTCATAGAACCTCCCTTCAACAATCTCGAGAAGTTGTCCGGGTCCTCCCCTCTGCATGAGTCCCCACCATGTTCATGTGTCCATCTACCGACTCTTCTTTGCCGTCATGACCTGGAGGATGCAACCCACATCGATGTCCACATACTTTCAGAAGTGTCCTTTTGTATGTGAGACTCGGTAATGAAGTCCTGTTGCTGCATCAGCTTCTCAGCTAGCTGGAGTCTCTG
>JAGKTI010000758.1:85234-96285 GCA_018397915.1 Birgus latro | reverse complement strand
ATGTACGAATAAGAAAACAAACCAGAGGAGTATGTGTATACTTGCTTATATACTGCATAGGACCATTGCTGTGGGCTGTTGGAATGTTGATATTGATGATAATGGATATCGTACATCTGTGGTGTCAAAGTAATAAACCTGTCAAAGTCACCGGTCTGTTATTTCGATTCATCCAGTAAGTCTAAAGAGATTCTTTTAAGTCATTAACCAAACTCTGAACGGGAAAGAATACTAAAGTGAGAATAATCTGTATCTGTTTGTCTCCCTGCCTGTGTGTCTGTCTAGACTTGTAGTAAAAAAAGAAAAAAAAGAAGACTAGGAATGAAGAAAAGAAAATACGTTTGTTGACGCATACGTTCCTCTCGCTCTGAATAACCACCCTGCCTATCACTTCACATTCTTAACCTTCCCATTTTCCCACTCATTGTTCTCTCATACACCATTCCCACAACAATCTAAACGCTTACTCCACCATGGCTTTTGAACTCCCATCAATTACCCTCATTACTGCACAGGGTATAATCACAGCCTACTAAGCCAGTTATTCTCACCATATTTCCCATAAGTACTTCACTGCATTCTTCTGGCTATACAGGTATTTCATAATCTTTCAGTACGGGATTCATTCATAGTGACTGCTTGTTTCTCACACAGACCCTTACTGACCCATTAAGAACGTAGGGGCCCGAAGTTAGGCTACTCAGTCTTGACATTTAAGGCGAGTGACCAGTCATTTTTTTGCATAGCGGCCTTATATGTGCATTAAATCTCTACCCTTATAAACCACATCCGGCTGAAGAACTTTAACCCAAAAGATCACATGTGGTTACCACCCGACGCAGTAATTTGTTTCATGGACAACACGAAACTGTTTGGCTTGTCACTCTGTGGTGAGTTACCTGTAGGTATCAGTACATTAAGTGAGTGGATGGTGGGCGTCAACAGCTTGATAAGATGGAGTGGGAGAGAAAATGCAGAAAATAACCACAACGTTTCGGAACACACTAAGTCCCATTCTCAGACACTATACAAAGGAAGAGGAAGAGGAAGAAGGGGTATAGGAAGAAAATCATCTGGAAAATTTAAATACAAGTGTTAGAGAAAGAAAAAAATTAGGAGGAATTGCATGTTAGGAGAAAATGGTTGCTAAGGCTTTACTTAGCTGCCAGAGGGGTGAGATTTTTTTTTCACCTCTGTCAAGCTGGGCATATTTTTTTGGTGATCTTGTGTTGTCTCAGAGGCTTTTTTTTTTTTTTTTAGCGTCTTCTTGTTCCTGGACTAAGGCTTGTGGTGTGCTGGTTTCTTCGGCTTGCTTCTTCTGGTTTTGGGGCTGTATTCTTGTTGGGGAAGGAGGTTCGCCAACTCCCTTGCCTTAGAGTTTATTAATGCATACAGTCTACTGATAATCCCTTGTATATCATTCAAGCAGTCTGTGTTAGTATTAAAAAGACAAACGTCACAAACAAGAGTAGTGAGGGGTGGTATCCAGAATAAATCACGAAGAAAGAAATGTTGGCGTCTAGTGTAAAGTCTTTTTTATGGTTTCCTGGGTAGTGAGTTGTCGTCTTTGTAAAGTCCTCGCTGTCTACAGCAGATCACAAACTCGGCAGAGAAAATCATTCCCACTAAACCACTCTTTGACTTTCTTTATCTAACACAGGTTTACTCTTCAAACTGATCTGCAGAACACTGTTCCATACACCGCTTCTATGCCTACACACAAATGCCCCTGCCTTCAGGTTTGCTTTGGGTTTGTCTGGAAAAGATATCCTCGTCTGTTTTATACCATGTTATGCAATGACCATAGCTGAAATAACAAACTGAAAAAAATGCGATAACATGAGATTCTGGCAGAACTCCTGCAGGAACCAGTCTCCTTTATGCTATGATCCAAGAAATTGACAGAAGATGGTACGTGGCTTGATTAGCCAGTTCAGCCACAAGCAACCAGTGGGATACTTCTGAGTGTCCTCTAAGCATATTACAAGCTCTTCAGATGAGTGATACCTTCACTGAGATAATCCCTCGGCCAGACAATACTTGTTCTTAAGGCACACATTGCACATGCATGGCCAGTTCTTACTGTGTAGAATAAAGGCCAGTCCCTTGTGGGAAACTTCCAAATGCACTTCCAGACGGAACCCATTCACCAGGATTCTGATGCACCCGAGACATGACATTACTGTGTGCATACCGCCAGGATGTTAACTGACATTTTTCTGCTTTTTTTGATATTTCATTTGTTGGGTTTCCATATACAATTGTGTGACAACGAAGGGCGCACAGTAGACATAATATGCTTTAGTACAAAGTTATGTCAATTTTCCATTCCACTTATATCAAACAATAACCCTCTTCGAATGTATTTCTAAGAATTGCCCGAACCTGTCAAGCTGGCATTTGATTGCATTAGGATCCTAAGGTTCATGATTTCCATTAAAAACAATTCTTATTTGCCAACAGTTTCCGAGTTTTCACTAATAATGTGGCTAGTGGTTACTTGGTTATTCCAAAGCATACTTAAGCTGATGAAGGAGGATTAAAAATGATCAGATGGTATCTTCTGCGTCATGTTTTCATTAACTGGAGCTTATTAGTGGCAACTATTAACAAGTATTACATCACTGAGTCTGCCTTGCTGCACTCTGAAACTCATGACAGTCTTCACTGTACTCTTTTTACTATAAATCTAACCAAAATCGTAAACTCTCCAATTTGTATCTATTGATTAACATTATAATAAGATTCTGTAACAAGTATGCAAAGCATTAGCACTTTTTTTTAATGTGGCACTGAGCTACGTTTGTAAACTGTCCCAGCAGGAAACAGGGGTGGGTGTGGACCCCCTGTACCCCTCCCTTCCTTTGGATAGCCACTGTGAAATGTTTATCCAAGTAAAACTGAATATATGAGGACTGAAAAAGTCACAGAGTTTATGCTGCATGCTGTAGGCTAAAACACCAGTTGAGGGACAATATTAGAGGAAGTGTTTCAACTGAGTTGATTTTATTTATTGCTCGTTATGTATATGAGCATTCTTTTTAGTCCGTTGCCTTTGCTACGATTGTAATTTCCTGTTTACAGTTTTCTCGAGAAATTTCCATTTACCATGAAGTTGACAGACAGAAGAGTTTGTTGTTCTCTGATGACGATGGAGTCCAACTAAAAGCCGCATTGGACCTACAGTTTTCGATTAATTTAGGTTAGTTGGGTTAGTCTAGATTAGATTGGATTAAGTTTGATTCGGACGGATTGAGTATATGTATACCTAATATTAATTGCAATAACATAGTTTAATCTAGTCCCAGAAAAACTGGAAGAGACTGAGTACTTCTGATGATGCCCCTAAGCTAGAACTGTAGCATAGCCAACAAAGAATGATCTCATACATCAATGATTATTTTAATTATTTATGATCAGATTGCCAATTCGGAAAATCACGAATTATTATAATAGTTACTGCCTTAACAGCATCATTTTCTTAAAGATAAAGGCTTCAAAGAAAACGATTAAATTTAGAGCTAACTTAAGAGTTCGAAAAGATTTTCTATCTATCTATCTATTGCCAGACGCCTCAATCCCGAACGGGGTGGCCACAAACAAATCGCCTCCATGTCACTCTGTCCCCTGCCATTTCACTACCACGCTTCCAACTCACACCCCCCTCTCTCATATACCTCTCCATTCCTCCATCTCATCCTCGGCCTCCCCCTCCCTCTCGCCCCCTCCACCTCACTCACATACACTCTCCTCGTCAATCTTTCACTCTCCATCCTCTCCACATGCCCAAATAATACCAATAAATCACAAGGGTTAGCAATTAATTATCTCTATAGGTATTATTTACCTCCTCACATTCTTTCGTCAGCATATAGCATATGCTTATCATACTCGTCATAAACTGGTTCACCGAATCTGCTTCCAAAACATACTGAAGTTGATTGTTCCAGGGGTCTCTGTGTGTGAAAGAGTATTTAGTGATATTCAATTGTGATTTTTGTTTAGCTGGACATAGGCTTTGTCTTCTGGTCATACAGAGTCTGTGTTGTTAGAAGAATTTTTCACAATTTACATTTCCAATATTTTTCATAACGTTAAATGTTTACATTCATGTCTTCACGATGGAGTCGGTCAGCAAATTCTGGGAATGTCCTTTCCAATCGTACCTAATAACTCACTTCAGAGCTGGCACTCACCTATAAAAAAAAAAAAAATAGTTGCACTCACCTAGTTGCACGTCTCTGGACATCTCCAATAATTTTCTCGTCTTGTTCAAGGTGGGGTGACCGTATCTGTACACAAACCTCCTGGTGGGTACGTATGAAGGTTTTGTACAGGGGTACAAAACTCTGTTCACCGATGCAGTTGAAAGTTCGACACAAAAGGCCCAGCACACCATTCGCTTTTGCTGCAATAGACTTAATGTGTTGGCCAAATTTTAGGTTGTCAGAAACTATGAAATCCCCCCCCCCCTTTTTTTTTTCCTTTATTCAGTTTTCTGTCCTGATTTGAAGGAATAAAATTAATGTTCCTTGGTTTGTGCTTATGAATGCAGGGTTTTGCATTTGAAGACACTAGACTCAATAGGCCACTTGTCAGATCAGTCCACTATACTGAGAAAATCTTCCTGGATCTGGTTGATTCGTATCGTCAGTAAAGATCTGGCTGTCTGATTAAATGTGTTCTGGGAGGTTACTGATGATAATTAGGAAAAGGACTGAACCGAGAACAGAGCCTTGAGATATTCCATTTGAAGCTGCTGATGATTTTGAGAGATGGCGACTGATACAGACCTGTTGGTTTGTTTTACATAGAAAATTTGTCCACCTGAAGCACTAATACCATAATTTATGGAACTTATGTACCAATGGCCCATGTGGTATTGTATTAAATGATTTAGCGAAGTCAAATATATGGCATCAAATAGTAACCGTACATCCTCCTATTCAGATCAGTCTCTCATTGCTGTCAAGGGATTCGTAAAGCATGATTTACGTTGCCTGAAGCCATGTTGGTTGTTACAGAGACTGTTGTGATATTCAAGAATTTGTACAAGTTTTTATCTAATGATTGCTTCCATTATTATACTAGTGATATAAATGATGCTAATGGGTCTGAAATTTTGGAGTTGCTGTCTGCTGCCTATCTTGAAACTGGGAGAGACGTGTGCTGTCTTCCATGCAGCTGGGACTGTGCCAGTTCTCAGTGACAAGGCAGAGATTATATGGAGGGGTTTGCTCAGCTGACTAGCCACCATTCTTGGCACTTTAGTATGTAAGCTATCAGGTCGCAATGCTTTACTCTCATCAAGTGATTTCAGTTTAAGGTAGACATCGTTTTTGGTGACAGACACAGCTTTCAAGATCTCTGATGGTCTCTTTGAAAAAAAAAAATACCATGTTTTCCTCTCACAAGCGGCTCATGAGGGCCACAAAAGAGGATTAGGCTTACTTGGCTGCAGGGGAACGTCTAAGGGAACTGACTGAAAACGACTGACGGGAGTTCTCGTACGATGAGAAGGGGATGATTGGTTTTAGAAACTTGTCTTTGGATGATCTTGCGGTGGTCGCCGAGAAATGCGCCAAATTCTAAAACGTGTAAAGTCTGAACGGTTAGGTAAGGATGATACGGATAAGAAGGCTGATAAGAAGCTGGCGGACGAGAAGAAAGCACAGGCCAGAGAGATCTTCTATTAGAAAAAGGTTAGTACAAAAAAAAAAAAATCCAGCCAGAACTACAAGGTGTTTGTGAATATTTATGATGATGATGATGATGATGAATGTCTGTGGGCTCAGGTGGACGCTGATTTACGGGTGTAGTTAGCCAGTAGGACGGCATAATGAACACCTTCTGAATCTTTGGCAAGGACCCGTACCCAGAACCCTTCGCACTCGTTATATCCTGGAGGAGAAGGAGTAGGAGGAGCTGAAAGTGCAGATGAAAGCGGGCGAAAAATCGGTAAAGGAGACAAAAAGGTGAGGAGAGGACGAGAAGATAGGCGTGTTTGGTGGAAGGAGGAGGAAGGGATGAACTGAAGAAGTGTTGAGGGCAGGGAGAGAGTCAATTTCCATGCTGGAGAATGAGTTGGAGGGACAGAGTCGGCCTTGCAAAGGAATTGCTTCAGAGTTGTTGTTGTTGTTGTTGTTGTTGTTTTTAATAGTGTTTATTGGGGTACCCTTTCATGGCATTTACTCTTCATTTCGATATCTTTGTTTTGCTTTATTATTTTGCATATACATTCCCTTTTCATTTGATTGTCTTAACTTAGAGTATCGTTTTCGTTTTTTAACTTATTTTTTGTATTTTGATATATTTTTCTTTTAATGTGTATACTTTATATTGGGATATCCCTTTCATCCAGCCACTGGGATGGTAAAGCCAGCAAGCGCCGGCCCAAGCCCGGATAAATGGGAAGGGTTGGAGCCAGGAATAACATCCAGTCGTAAGATTCACTAGCAAAACAAGACGTGTAGATGAAGCCAGCTGATGCACTTGTACAAACATTATCCCATATACCTGGTCTACCAGAAGCTGAACGTATTGTGTCTCATCCTTACTGGCATTGTCTAGACGACTCTCAATACTGAAATTAGCATGGGTATGATTTGCAGCAATCTCTGGTTTTATACCAATCTGAATTCCATTGTAAGACCGAAGAAAAGGCGAAAAACATTTTTTTACATCTTTTTATTTTACATTTTTTGGACCTATAACCTGGGTCTTGGCCCAATTTGGTCCAAAATTTAATCAGATGATTGGAAGGTCATAGCCTATCATCTTTGTAATTTTAGTCAAAAACGCACCAGTAGTTTTCACGTTAAGTTGTTAACAAGCAGACAGACAGACTGACAGACAAACAGACAACCCGAGTGAAAGCAATACCCATCTCCGAGCCTCTCCGGGGAGGGGACGGGTAATAATCCTGCATTAAAAGAGAAGATAAGTCACTAGTTTAAGTTCAGTTATAATTATGCCGTAAGAAGGAACAGAGAATTTTTCCAAGAATTTCCTGCGGATCACAAAAAGCAACTAAAAGTGCCGGAAACAGAGGACTTGAAAGCCATCATCTTTTTGTTGGCATACAAATATAGCAATCCCACCGCCCAGCATTTGTGTTGCAAGCAGAGCCGCATCATGCCTCCCACGAAACAGAAAAGGGAAGCTTGTACTGTGCTTGGGATGTCCTTGTTCTGATTTATAATTCTATATGTAAGTAAGAGCTTTGCTTTATGTTTCCTTAATCTGTAATTATGTTCATGGAAACTGGGTTACGATGCTGATATACATTTTTTTCCTACTAAGCCGCAAAAGAATCTATATCATCCAAACTGAGATAAAGTATCCCAGGCTGGGCAAGAAGCTATAGCGGCAGTCAGTGAAAAATTCACCCGAATGGCATTTATTATGGCATATACAGTAATGACATGACGCACCTACAGTATGTTGTACGTGTAAACAGTTTTAAGAATAAAAGGTTTAGGCCATTCCAGAACCTCCACCAAGTGCTCCCATCTGGCGCTGCGTCGTGAGAATGTCCTGCTCTTTACCCTGTAAATCAGGTAAAGTCATTTTTTATTTAACCAGGCTACGGCAAGTTGATTTTGATCAGCTTAACGAAGCACAGTACAAGAGAGTGAAGGATTTAGTGGAGACTATGTAATCCTTCTGGTTCGAAAACATTTCCTCAGCTAAGTCAAATCCTTTCTCACTGATTCATTACCATCCTGTTAAATCATCTCCTCACATACAGATCATAGGCACTTCATTCTCAACACTTCCACCCTTTTCCTGTCCTTAGCATTCAGGGCCCATACACGCCTCACATTCATACAGCACACACTAAGCCACCATTGATACCTATCCTTGCCTTAATCGACACTGATTTCTCCTTTCACGCACTTCTCTGTGTCCCAAGTACTATCTTCTCCCTTATCCCACGGTTTACTTCAGGTCCCCACGGTCCATCAGCTACCATGTTGACGTTCATATGCATAAAATAATTCTCCTCCACCACATCTGTCCAATTTAAACTTACATTCAATTCGTTCTATGTTGTCTAGGGTTTACGTTCAATTTTCTCCTCACATAATCTCTTCCAAACTCGGATACAGACTGCAAAAGTTCACCTAATTTGGCTTGCAACCGATGCTGTATCATCTGCAGACAAGAATCGGATAATTTTTCATTCTCCCCCACCAGCGACTCTCAGACTTGTCCCTCTCAACAGCACAACCTGACATCCACCTGTCAGGTTCTTACGGGCGACTAGTGTGTTGGCGGAGGAAACCGTCCCAGTTTTCTGCTTTCTATTTATAAGTTTATGTACATGTACTGTACATCACAAATAACTGAACTCAAACACTCTGGCTACTCCAGTACAGTGTGTTAAACTCCCTAAGCTTCTTCCGCACAATGTGGCTCCTGGACACACAGCCCTGTCCACTCTAGCTTTCTTCCCCCCACCTCCTCGAATCCTATCCACCTCGTCTCCTTCGTTGCCTGGTGGCGCGGCTCATTGAACCAGTGAAACATTATCTAGCAAACCGAGCTTCATAAACCATACTTTCATAATAAACTAAGTTAAAGGAAGTATACAAATATAGGTAAGGTTCTGTCAACTGTACTGATAATAACGTTACTTAATATCTTTCACAGAATTGAATATAAAATTACTAACAAATAGCAGATCAAGCTAGACAACATTATTCCTTTAGCTCACTGGTAATAAACCCAGAACCCTAACACTGGGTGAGATATTTCCTAATTTACTCAACTGATAGAAACAGACAAGCAGAATACTCAAAGTGAACTGTTTCAAATACCCGAGGTATATTAAAAAAAACAAAGAACAATAACAAAGGAACGTCGTCTTGACACCACCTCTCCCGCAAATCGTCCATAAACAGACTGAACAGCCATGGCGACGTGATGCATCCCTAACACTAAAAACGCCTCCTAATTTCGAACAGATAAATTCAGTTTCATACAATACCATCTTTCACCCTGCGGGGAGGTGGAGGTAACAAAGTGAAACTGATCAAACAGGTTTAAATTTTCCCGCCATATTACCCTCCATGCTTTCCCTACGTCAGAGTCATTGGTTCTACACAGGATAATAGCCAAGCGTGCGCTCCACCCGCTAGCTTTCATGTGTGTGTGTGTGTGTGTGTGTGTGTGTGTGTTCATTTCAAACTTTCGAATTCCTTCCCCGTTAGTTATTTCCTATTGCCGACATAAGCTGCTTGGCAATAGATTTTGTTGATATTGTTGCTTCATTGTGTGGCTTCATTCAGTGGATATATACAGAAGTTACTTGTATACGTGTCTTCAATTACTAAAAGACAGAGAAACAATGAGCTGGGAAAGGTTTTATGTATGCTACCCTAAATTTGGTGAGTACGTGGATAAACTGGATAGCAAAACACACACACACACACACACACACACACACACACACACTCGCTGGCTCAGTGGTAACGACCCCCTTGAGCATGGGGATGGGTGTGTGCGTGTGTGAAGGTCACAGCCTTGCCCTTAGATCGGACTATATGAACTCTCAGCTCCCTTCCGAGAGCGCAAAAGCTGACGATCACGACCATCAAGTGATCCTGACCGACCCGGTGAAATTACTCACATTCACACCACACACACACACACACACACACACGCACACAAATACACACTTTCTCTCTCTGTCTCTGTCTCTGTCTGTCTCTGCCTCTCTGAACGCACACACTCAGACGCACCGACTTTCACTTTTCACCGTAACTGTACCGTAGACGAGGAGGAGGGGGAGGGGAGGACGGATGGGTAGGGAGAGAGGAAGGAGGGAGGGAGGAGGAGAGGGAGGGGGCGGTGGAGGGGAAAGTGAAGAGAAAGCAGGGTGAGAGTTGACACTATCACTTCAGCCTCTCTTGACAGGGATAACACCAGTATTCTATTCCAGTTAACAGAACACACAAATCACGGACTATCGCCGAGTTATATTACGGAGATAGTAACCACGGCTAAAGTGTCTCATAACGTCTGCCGCGGCTTCACCTTACTCACCCTGACGGCAGACGATTTTATTCAGTCGAGGGCGAGTGCAGGAGCCTGAGAGTGCGGTATCACCTATCCTATCAAGACTGGAACAACTCTATCGCCAGACAGTATTATTCAGCTATAAGTAAGTGTAGGAGCTTGCGAGTGTCAGTGCTTGGTATGGGAGGTAATGGCGCTACACAGCATAACTTCAAAACTGACGTGATTCATACGCAGAGATAAATAGCGAGGACACGCTTTGCCCTTACAAGTGCGGCAACCTACTTCAGTCACTTGTTATTAATTTTGCCGTTGCACAATTTTCTAGTATATTTCACTAACTGTCCTCATTTTTTTTTTTTTACACTTGCTGCATTAGAATCGAGTCGTTAAGAAAGTACAGTAAACTTCCAATATGTAGGTAAAATTATCCCTACTCACTTTTTTTTTCTTTTTGCCTATGTTACTGCTATTCTGACAACCTTACTTGAAGAGGAAGATTGGCTGTATACAGGGAGAGTGTGAGGGCAAGCAGAGAGGGAGAAAGTGAAAGGCTCTGCAAAGGAGGAAGCGAAACAGGAACCTAGGAGTAAAAACGAGGAGGAAGGAACAAAGAGAGTGAGAATTAAGGAAGGATAAGAAAACAGGTCACATGAAATGAGTGGAGGCAAAGTGAAAGTTGCGGGAAAGTGAATTTACGGAGAGAAGACTCAGTGACCGGGAGAGGGAAAAGGGATGAACGAGGCTGGGGGCGTGGAAGGAGCGAGAGGGAGTGGTATGGAAGGGAGGGAGGGGTGCAATGTTGGGGGAGAGGGGGAAGTTGAGATGTGGAAGGGAGAAGGGAGAGAGGGTGAGGTATGGAAAGGAAGGAAGTGTGAAAGTGTGTGGGGAGGAGGGGGAAGAGAGATGTTGGTTGGTTGATATCTAAGTGGAAAAGGAAAAAAAGGGCAAGGCATGTAGGTGAGGGAAGGATGAATGATTGGGGAAAGGGGCAGAGGTTGAGAGGTTTGGAAGAGGGAGAGGAAGGT
>JAGKTI010000758.1:54047-84828 GCA_018397915.1 Birgus latro | reverse complement strand
TCTGTCTGTCTGTCTCTCTCTCTCTCTCTCTCTCTCTCTCTCTCTCTTACATTCCCAGGAAATATTCTGTTTTTCTTGGTTTCATCTTGGTGTTTGTAGTAAAAGTCGTTGTCACGGCCTCATAACTTTCTGTACCGACTGGCCAGAAGCTTACTATGCATACGCTGTCGCCCATAAAGTTCATGGGGCCCTGTGTGTCAGTGAATCCATTCTGCATTCTTTTTCGAACTATGCGTCTCTAGTCACGTGTCACGCACACACGAACATATCTGTCGTGTGAGTTCTTGTGTGTATTGTCAGGTCGTTCTGCACAGCCTCGTCGTCCAGAAAAGGGTGGGGATGGGATTTGTCTACACCCACACAGACACATTTGCAACTTTATGAGTGACAGTACCTGGGCCTGGTATTTCGAGAGGCCTTTCTAAATTTTTGGTTTAAGCCATTAAAATGGTTTTAAGCCCTCAGAGGGTAAAAAGGCGGGTGTGCGTCAACCGTCCGCCAAACCAATCATCACAGTAACTACGTAACTACATATCTTCTGTTCGGGACCCAGTGCAGTTACTGTACGAGTCGAGTTGGATTCGAACGTGTCCTCTAGCCTAGTTTTTCTGTGATTTTGTTTTTCATGCGCGTTGCAGAACTCAAACGAATATATATAAGAAGCACTGTTGGGAAATTTCACGAATCTGTTACCAAATGCTGCCTGTCTTGTATTAATTTATTCTTGCTGTTTATGGACGATTTTATTCTCAGCAGAGATTTTCGAATTTGAGTGGTTAGATGCATCCTTCATTAACTTCCTCACTATCAGGGTGTCCTCCCAACCTGAATTTAATCGTCTGGTAGCAGCAACAATAAAATAAAAACTGTATCCTTGGGTAATACAAGGTTAAGGAAAGCAAATGAACAACAAGGCAGGAATACAATGAACGAAAGGACGTATAAGATGAAGCCTTTGAATAATGCTTCTTAATTACACGAGGGTCATTAAAGTAGACACTCAATTTTTGCTAAGTTTTTATGTCGTATTCCCCTAAAATACGACCCACAATAGTCAAGGTTATATCCAGGTCCCTGTTTGTACTGCTGGGTGAATAGGGACAAGGGGAAAACAAACAGTCCAAGAGTGTGACTGACTGAAATGGAAGTAGTTCACTGTGTAAGGAGGTGACTGAGGAACTGGGGAAGGAAACAGGGGTAGAAGGTAAGGAGGCGAGGGGTGAGGGGTGAGGGGTGAGAGGTGAGGGGTGAAGGGTGAGAGGGAGATAAAGGAAGCCGATGGGGAGGAAAGGAGTGAAGCATGGAAGGAGAGAGGGAGGGGGTGAGGCATGGATGGAGAGAAGGAGGGAGTGTAGTAAGACAGAACAATGGGATATGATTACCAAAAATTGTGGAGAGAAGAGTATAATGTTTTAGCATATCCTTTTGCAACTACAGTGTTAACCCCCGGTATTGACACAGATAACAGCAAGAGTTCCTTTCTCCTTGCTGATGTTTTTCTGTATCACTGGCATGGAGAGTGTGATATGATATTGATTTAACTCATAGTAATTGACTAGTTGCAGAAAACAAATACATCCATCGGCAACTTTAGGATGTGTCGGTACAGTATCTATTTTCCACGGGTGGTTGGCGATAAACTTACATGATGGAAAGGAACATCCTGGAAATTAACCATTAGTTTCGTGGCGAAAACACTGAATGAAATCATACTGCAATAATAGCTGTAGTTTACCATGGCTTTTTTTTATTCTTGTCGTCTTGAGACGATTTTATTGGTTTAGTTAAAGACTTCGAATGGGGGGAGAGTTAGATATGCCTTGAACAGGTCCTTTCTCTAAACAAAACAGAATTTTCTGTAAGCTGCGTACCAAGGATAAACCAGAACACGTCGCCTGATTCAAAGGGTTAATGGTGTTGCCGGCACAGATGATTTGTGTTGTACTGTAGTCCCACCAGGTCCATGTTTATCGACAGGCTGCAAGTTTCGAGCGATGTGGCAAACACTGTGTTTGTTTATATTGGACTGGATGGTCCTCTTTATCGGAGACATACTGTGGAAGAGAGGTAGACCAAGCAAGATATTGCAGAGTAAAGTTTCTAGATATATTGTTTTAAACTTAAAGTCTGCTTGTAAACCAGGAATTGCGGGAGGGTGGGTTACTGAACGTGGAGCCTTAAACCTTCAGCTAAATGATCGCTTGCAGCCACCAGACCGTCAACTACGCCGGACAGCTATACTCCAACACTCTATTCTGTCACACAGCCCTCTGTATCTTCTTGATCAAACCTGCCCTCTCCCCACTCCTCTCATATATGCAGGGTGTCCTGGGAGAAAAGGGTATAACTTTGGGAAATGATAGAGGAAGGGACTCTAAATAAAAAATGTTATATGACACTGACTGTCTCAACCATAACAGGGCAGCACTTACTGATGACATGGGCGAACTATAAGGGAGACCTTTTTTCGCCCATAAGATCATCAGTGATTGTAGCCTGGAATTACCTCACCTACTGTTTCCCAAAATTATGCCCTTTCCTCCTGGGACACCTTGTATATTGAAAAAAAAAAAAGTGTTTCGTGCTTTGTGATGGTGTTTGGCGGGTGGTGTGGTATGGGGGAGTGCCCGGGGCAGGTTACGTCAGGTGAGGAACCAACCACTTCCTCTTAGGTTACCAACATCCGGGTGAGGGCGTGTGTCCTGGGGCGGGGCTGGGGGTGGGGGATAGGTTACGGTACCAGGGGGCGCCGCACCATCAAGGAATGTACTCTCGTTAGTTTACCCTATGAATATGATGACGTCTCTCCCTCTCTCTCTCTCTCCCTCCAGACGATTGATGTATATCTAGTTTTGACTGTAAGCAGCAAGACTGAAATGGAAAATACGTCATCGAATGGAAGGGGTTAATCTATTGGCTGCAAAATACTTACTATATATTTTGTTCAACCCAACGTCAAGCGATCATATACAGCACTGACAAAACGGGGGCAGCAGGAGGGTTAAGGAAAAACTATGTATCTTTAACCTTTTGTCCGATATTTAAGTACTTCGTTATTTATTCCAGCTAATGTTGGACGATTTTCTTTGGCGTCATATAAATCTTCGCTGCCAAGGGATTAACGAGACTCCCCCACACCTTTGCTTTATCATTTGACTTCTGCTTACGACACACTGATATTATCTGGCATGATATTTAAGTTACCTACATCGATAATAGAAAGATATAAATAGCATACAGTACAATAGTATGGGATAGTATGGTATAAACAGTATGGTATAAATCGTTTAGGAAGAGGTGCTAGATAACCTGCAAAGTTCAGGCAAATATGGCCCTAGGCACTGTGCCCTGTGGCTGTACTCTTCTATTTCCTTGAGCTAAACCCCTCTGACGACCACAGAAATCTTGACACTGGAATTCTTCTACCTATAGACAGGTTTACTCAGCTTGAAGTAAAATTCATGTCACACTTTTTATTGCCAGACAGAAGAAAAAGGAAAGAAAGAAACTGTACAGTACTGGAATGATCACCGTAGTTGCAATTGGTAACATACAAGCACTAATCTTTCCTTCAGTTATTGGTGATTGTTCTTTCTTACTGCACTCCTCTCCCTCCCTCCCTTCCCATCCCCTCCATGGTGCACTCCCTTCCTTCCTACTTCATCCCTCCCTTTTTGTTTCTTCTTCCGTCCTTCATACTTTCTCGCACTCCCTTCCTCCCTTTCATGTACAGCGTGCCTCACCCTCCCATCTCCCTGCTTTCTCAATAAGTCCCCTCCATCCCTCCCTTCCTGCACTCCCTCACGATCCTCCCTGCTTCCCTTCATCCATGGCGAACTCCTTCTCTTCATTCCTCCTCTCAACCTCTCTCAGCCCCTTCCTCCCTTCCTCCACTCTCCTCGGCGCTCCTTCCTCTTTCCTTCCCTCTCTCCGTAGTGAACCTCTTCCCACCCTCTCCCCCTTCCTGCCTTCTCCTCCACGCCCCTCCTCCCCTCCATCCTCCCTGCCTTCCTCCCTCCCTGTCACTTTCACTGCACCTTAGCTTTCTTTCCTGCGGTAAGGTGCCCTGCAAGTGGCTGTATTTATCAAGGAGCCTAAGCAATTCTCCGGGGCAGCTTACTTGAAGTCGATAATTCTTTTCGTATTTTTCCCTTTTATAATAACTCTAGTTTGGTTGGATCTGCGGTGGGTTAGTGGCGGCGATGGTTGTGACGTGTGTGGCAGCTGTGTGAGCGGTGACGAAAGTGTAAAAAAGCAGTCCTATGCATAAGCGAAGTTCAAAAAAGTTTGTAAATATGGATCCAGGTTTCTCTCATTGTCATGCAACGAAGTTTATTGTCACGGACAGGCGGCGGGGTTGGGGGAAAAGTACACACACACACACACACACACACACACACACACACACACACACACACACACACACACACGTCTTTGCTGCAGCGAGGCAGGAATGGAGTGAGGGAGGCAAAGAAAAAGCGATAAGAAACAGAAGACTTAGCATTAATGCCTATCGACTGCACAAAGGATTTCAAGGTAGACACTCAGGTTTGCTAAGTCCCAAAATTCTCCTAGAACACGGCCCTTGCTGATTCATGTTACATCCAGGTCCCTGTTTGTCTTGCTGGGTGAATAGGGACAAGGGGAAAACAAACTGTCCAAAAGTCTGAAGCAGGAGAGGAAGGCTAGCAAAGACACAGACACGGGCCGAGGACGGTGGAGGAATGGAAAAGCGAGGTAAAGAAGGTGGAAGGAAGGAGAAAGGTGAGGTGGAGGGACGAGAAGAAAATGGAGGGATGTAAAGACGGAGAGGAGAGGATGTAGAGGAGGAAAGAAAGGGGAGGGAAGGGAGGGAGGAAAGATAGGGGGAAGTGAAATGGATATCGGGAAGCAGGCCTGAGGGTAGAGAAGACGGTGAGGTTTTGTGGCATTTGCAGCTCATGAGAAACAGTAGTTCATCCAGCCTAACATGACGGGGATTTTCGTCATTTTCCTGAATAAAACAGTACTAAGGCTCTTCCTTTTGCAGTCCATTTCCCCGTAGCCTAGTGGTAGAACAGACAAGGCTACTGCTCTACATCCTTTCCGTTACACTTACTCGTACCTAGCACCGCACTGTGGTTTTATTCTCTTGTTACGGCTCTGCATTCATGAAGGAGAGAGGGAAATTTTAGTTATAAGTTAGAGTAGATGGAGTATAGCTCGGTCAGGTATCCAAAATAAGGGTACTTCACTTAATTTTACGTCTCTGTAAACACTGCTATACCCGCTGTCAGGCAACTTGTCTCTGACGCCCCGCCTCCGTCCTAAAGGCCTCAAGTTTATGTCTTTCCACTCTGTGGGTCAGGGCCCGGGGCCTAAGAGTTGTAAGCTGGCTAGCGGCGGGTATAGAAAAACTATCTGCCAGACGACACATCTTTTTATTTTTATTCTCGCAATCTCCAAACGATTTTATTCAGCTAAGGATACTTTCCAGATTGGAGGAATCACATATAGCATTCCCTTACTCTTTTAATCGGACTCTGGACACACTACCCAAATCTTCCGCAAGGCAACTTGGGCACGTATAATCTCCCCATAAGGTATGCCTGTTCCTGTATATACTGAGGAATTGATATCTGTGTAGGTGTTCAGTTAGTATGTATTCAGAGGCTTCGGAACAAAACCCTATCCTTCTTTTCTCCTGTAAAAAAATAATGCAGTATAGTCAGGGTCATAAGTTTCCTTAATAATACTATGCATCTGTTTCACACTTACGCCATGTCGGTCACCTGTTTCCTTGACACATCATATGAGAGTTAGAAGAAAAACATACAAAGCCTCTCTCAGCTTAAGAATGTCAGCCACCAGAGGACAGTGAGAAGTAAAATCATTGCGATATTAGGCGAGCTTACGGCCATGACTGCACGACAACAGTGGTTATATTTCGCATATTTATGCAGTATATTGTAAAGATGAGTTTATTGTGAGTGAATGCGTGATTATAGAGTGGGAAAGAATATTTGAACTATAGAAAAAATACCAAACATTACTGCCAGTGATAGAAAGTGTCAGGTCCTGTGGAGTAAAAGTTGGCAATTACGGCGATATTAAATCTGAACGCTAATGATTATGCAGTGATAATGATGGAAATTAACAACTGCCGCGTGATGAAAATGATAGCGTCGGTAATGAATGCAGTAATAGTCAGGTAATAGCAAGGGAAAATCAGTAGTGATATCTGAGATACTAACGATACATATACTGTGACTAGAAAGCTTATCCAGTGAGTGCAAGGTCAGCCACGCAGCACGGTTCAGGTTCAATGTGGAACAAGCCCAGTAACAAATTTCGATTTGGTGGGGGTAAGCAGGTATTCGGTGTGTGTAAACCCTGGTACAATGATGAGCACTTCATAAACCCGGGGCCACACTAAGGTTTTAACCCCTTTGATCTGATGAACGAATTATAATTTCACTCTTTCTGTCTCCAGACGATTTTATTTACGATTAAATTCTCGACCTCTCGTGGCAACATAGCGTCTTCATTATCCCCTCTCACCGAATGAGGTCCTTCCTAAGTTGAATAAATTTGTGTGGTCGTAGCAAGAGCATAATTTACAATACGTCACCGGAGTGATGGATATGAGGGGCCACCGAATAGTAGCGAGGAATGTGTGTGGGTTAATGAGAAATATTAAATTCCTTCGACAATCGCACACTAGTGTTGAAGAAACGCAAGTTAGATAGGTACGACTCAAGTAGCAAATACCGATAGGACAATCTTGGTATGAGAGTGGCCTGAGAATCACTAGTAAGATGAATGATTTACCATATATCAGATATACTCCTTAAATCAACGTGAACATATTTCCTACAAGTATATAACAAATCATGAAATTTCTGAAGCAGTAGGGATGGCAGTGTCAAAAAAAAAAAAACATTGGAACAAGGTTGAGGCAGTAAAAAGTGTAACCTTACCTCTAATTATTTTCATGGCGTTCTTCTGCGTATTGCGTGGTTAATTAAGCGTTACAGTATATCACTATATGGCACTTTTCGGGTGCACTTAAGCTACACTACAATGCCACGTACTGGAGTCAGAAAACAAGCAAAAATATATTCAGGTGGAGATTGAATGTCATTTTATTGCCTCGACCTTGTATAACTACTTGTTTTACTGATTTTTAAAATCCCTGTATATAAAAACTCTGAAGACTTTTGTAAGTTATTTAAGAGCGCTGAAGTAGTGAAAGGGTTAGTGAAGAGTAACTAATGCGCTCCCGTTTGGAAAGCCTTTCTTGAGCTGAATAAAATCATCTGTATATAATAACAAGAAAAAGAAATGAGAAAATACAACGCCCACTCCTTGCAGTCGGTCTGTGGGTCATATTCCAAGTGTTATTGGAGATTTCGTAACACTATTCCGTAACGATTTATTCTCCATATTACACCCCAGATCCCTTGCATGTTACTGAAGTACACAGTTTTAATATTAAACCGATATAAATAAAATGCCAGAGAATGTTCAGGTGTAACATGAAAAAATAAGCTGCTTAGGAGGAGGTGCTACGAAGCCTCCAGTACAACAGAATACACGCTTACTGCCGAACTTTTGATCTTACTCTGTGACTTTGACGTTTGACTGATGTTCTCAACTTTGAAATACTTCCTCCTTGCGTGACCAATAACACTTCCACTAAGTTTAGTCCAAATTGGATCAACGGTGTTTAAGTTGTCCATTCCGTGTGACCTTGACCTTTAATATATTGGTCTCAGAACTGAAAAAATTCTATCTCTGGATGACCGTAAATCGTTCCACCAAGGTTAATATGAACTGAATATAAACTGTCTCAGCTAAGGGTCGAAAGTTTGGCATTAGTCCTGTGATCTTAAATTCTGATAGACTGTTCTTAAAATTCAACCACTCCACCCTTTGCTCTCCCTCTGCCAGTCCACCAAGTTTCATCTAAATCGGATAAACGAAGACCTAGTACTTTTGACCTTCCTCGGACAATATCTATCGTGCCTCCGACCCAATGGAAAATGAAGCCTATCTGTGGAAAAGAAAAAAAAATCAGGTTCTGCATTTTAGAAGTAGAGGGGTGCAAAAAAGAATGAAGAAACAGGGTGAAGAGAGAAGGAAGAATAGATCGATCTTTTTAACTGTGTTTTAGCGTGTTAGCGTTAGGTTTTAGCTACTTGAGGGGATGTTTTAGGTATAGAAAAGCACGGAGATTAATGCTAGATGGCTGAATAAATTTAATACCTCTGTGTATGGGCGTTATGACAGATTAAACCTGTCAAGCCTTAAGGGACCATCGACACCATCCATACGCCTACCGATACTCTGATCTACAGTACATTGTACAACACAAAAGCAGAGGACAGGGAGTAGTCTTGTGTGATGTACTGCAATAAATAAGCGAAGTAAGTGTTATTCTTTGCTGTGATGAAGGATTAAAGTTATGAGAACTAAGTTTAATACAGCAATGATCTGATAAAAATTAATAATTATTATTAGTTAAACCATTCATGTTCACTCTAAAATGTTTGAACCAAACTAACACTCCGTTGAGTCCATTGTAAGTGGGTTAGACTTCATCTCGGCTGATAGTGACTATATCTGAAAATATTCGGTTGAATCTGAATCAACACAGTTATTCCCGAATTAAGTTTTGGGTGGCTTCACAGTGGGTGTACGAATTATTCGTGTATAGTTTTACTTCTAAGAATGCAAATTTGATTTCCTATGTTGTTTGTATTAGCTGACACAATTCATTTTCTTTTCCTCGTTAGAATTTCATATAAAACGTTTCTGAGTCGAACTTATTTCTGACAAAAGATGGGTGTTTGACTAAGTGGTTCATGATCACTGTTAAAGTGAGACAAGTGTTTGTAATGTCCCCCTGCCGAGAATATGAGAGTGGTGCGTGTATACTTAGATACTGTTCTTCTTCCTGCTTTTCTGCCTGAAGAAAACTGATTGAAGCCTTCATCCCGCCGATACCATAAAATTCTGCGAATGTGAACGGTCGAGATGCGGTTGCTACCCCTCTTAGGCTCCTATGACTCTCTCAAGTAAATAATGTCGCTTGGCGTCACCTGGAATAGGGTACTAGTTTTATTCGGACCATGAAAGAGGTTAAATGCAACAGCATTAACTCTTAGGCTTCTGTGACTTCAACCGGTTGCTAACACAGGTCTTTTGTTAAGGTTGTGTTGAAAGACTGTGTGCATTGTGACAATGTGGTGTATGAAAAGAACAAGTATGTTGTGGCGAGGGGGCTGCACTGCAAAGTGGGCGCAGTGAATTGTTTGAGTTGAATTTTGGGGTAGCGCTGTAACAAGGAAGGATGATGACCGTAGCACAGTCTGGTTAGATGCACTAGCAATGCTGTGGAAGCGGTAATTTCTGAGAGGTGGATGTCTAGTGGTGGTCAATGATGGATACTGTTTGACAGAAGGTTTTGGGTGACTGTGGTGGTTATGTGTTTATGTGTGGATTTGTGAAATGTAGTGCTGGGTGCAGAGGGTGGATAATACTTAGACACTGTGTATCATTGGAGGACTGATTTTTTTTTTTTTTTTTTTTTTTGAGAGGGATGATATAATGGTGGGATGCGTCTTGACCTGAATCGATGAACTGTGTTCCTCTCATATTCATATGATTATTGATGGGTGTATTTTTGTTACTTGATGTAGGTGATCTATAGTTGTGATTTTAGTGCATCATTTTAGGATTCCTAAGGTCTTGCTTTGTGTTTTTTGAAGCTTATCTATGTGTGTTGGTGATGGTTGAGGCCTGGCTTGAACTGCCATAATTCATCGTTGTTCTAATGAACTCCTTATAAACGGTTTTCAGATATTCCCTCTGATGTCCAAATGTACTACATGTGAGTGTCTCCAGTGCGTGAAATTTGTGAGATGCTTATGCACTGTTGCTACTCGTTAACTGAGAAGAGGTCATGTGTGTGCCTAAAGTAACTTCTGTATTTGGGGGGCGTCCTTCCTGTGGGGGTGGCTAGCTATAAGAGGGACTTGAGGGTGTGTTTGGACTCGCGTCTGCCTGGACCGAAGAGAGTAATGGTTGATTTAGGTGGCGAGACAATAATTCCGTTTTGCCTAAGCCAGTGTTCTAGTGAGCGTTGGATGCCTGGGGATGGGTTGTTGCTTGTTGAATTTTGAAGTGTTGGGAGGCTATTGCCAAGTCGTCGGTAGAGAACAGTACCGTTACTGAGGGAGGAAAGTTTGGCAGGTTGTGGTGGAAAAGGCTAAAAATTAAGAGTGAAAGGACTGGACCCTGTGGGTCACAGTTCTGAATTTATAACTTTGATTTTGTTAGAGTGCCTGGGCTTGTCTGCCTGAGAGGAAACTGGACAGCCATTTTCTATAGTTTCCTTCCATATATGGGAGTAAGATTTTACTTTTCAGAATATGCTCTGGTACTGTGTCAAAATTTGCTTACGTCTGTTAATGCCGGTGTGGTTCTTAATGGTGGTTGTATCTTGATGATATTATCTAAGATAAGTCGAATTAACCGGGAGAGGTGGATGGTAATAATTAAATGTTTAGGTAGGAACCCATGTTAGGAGAGAGGGATGTTGGGGGAGGGGTAATGATTTTTAAAATTAACATTTCCATGATTTTGGATAGCCTTAAAAGCAGCGATATTGGTCTGTATGATGCAGGATTGTTCGGACGTTTACCTAGATTGAGTAGGGCGATGAAGATTGCATTTTATTTTTCAACATATTGTGGATCTGGTTGTGAATCGTCGAGTTGAAAATTTCTGTAAGGGCATTCTCTGGTGAAGTGAGAATGTTTTTAAATGCATATGTGAAGTATGATCCGGTTCTACTGCTTTGGATTTTTTCAAGTACTTACTGTACTTGTTGTGAGGTGGGTGGCCATGGCGTTTTGTGTGTTTTATTATTGTTTTTTTTTTTTGGGGGGGGCGGTTTTGTCTTGAGGATTCGTGTTGTGTTTTGTTGATGCATAATAATTACTGAATTTTGTTCTGACTGTTCCATCCTGCTGGGATGGTTCTATCGCTGCTCCGTAATGCTTCATGAGTTAGTGTGGGTGAGATTCTAAAAGTGTTATTTATTATTGTTTTCCAAAATTTGCTGCTGTTCGTTCCGTGGTTGAGGGTGTCCACAATGTTTTTTTTCAGTTCTCTTGCTTGTTTGCTGTGTTAAGTCATTTATGGTTTATTTATATTGTGCAAGGTTTTTAGTTTGCTGGGGTGGGCTGAATTTCTCTCCTTAATTTGTTTCTGTTCTTGATGAGTTACTCTATAAGAGAGAAGACAGTGGGTATGAAGCTTCTGAGTTGCCATAAGCGAAGAGGGATCTGCTGGCTGTTTAGTAATTCTACAGGGTGGTGACTGTTTTGCCAGTGCTTAGATAAGAGTGTGTACTAGACACACACCAGCTCCACTCCAGCGGTGAAGGTGTTGCCAATGCTCTGAACGCCACCCTATTAGGGCTGTATGGAATACTCTGGACCTGCCACCCTCGCTGATCTTGAGGTTGACCTAGCGCTCAGTGACGACGACGCCCCGTTTGAGGAACTTGGTCCCCACTTGACCTTCATAGACACCAGGGCTCCACATCTACTGCAGTCGTGGTGACTCCCAGGCTGCCTCAACCTGTAGTCCCCCATCATGTCACCCAGAGCTTCACCTCTACCAAATGCCCCGTGGAACACGCTTCGGATGTCAGCAACAAACCATTGTCTCTCGCTGCAAAAACATCCAAGCACAGTGAGATTTCTCAGCACAAGGTTTCTGATCACTTGCTTCCTCGTCCCACTCAGAAGACACATTCCCAGCCTGCACCAGGTCCTCCAGCATTTGGACCCAGGGCTGAGTACGTCAAACTCCCCTTCAAAGAGTTCCCTACTGCCAATATGAAGCTTCATTGGCTGTCTGAGGTCACCAAGACCTTCCGTCTCGGTCGAGAGCTAGGTGAGGTCATGGTGTCTGCTGTCACCTCCCGCTTCATCTATATTTCACAACGACGTACGGACATCATACATCATAAACAGGGTCACAAGTGGTGGGTTCCTCTCCCTGTTCCTGTTATGTTCAGGACTCAGTCGGCAGGCCCAGTCAATTCCCTACCCACCTCATTACCCGCTACCCTGTCGGTGTTGAACATTCCTTGGCCAAAGACCTCTCAGGCATCAGCACTGCTTGTCGTTTCCATCAAAATAGGACGCCTATCAACCGGCTTGTTGCCACTTGGAGTCTCCCAGACCCTCCTCCCCCAGTTGTCAACTTCAGTTTCCTCCCTTGTCTCCCATCCTGTGAGCTATGCAGAATGAAGGACGAACATCCGTCATGCTTCAAATGCTGGGGAATCGGACATACAGTATATCACGCTACTGCTCTGCCTTGAAGAAGTGTGCGGGGCTTGCTGTCAACCATGTCTCCCGGACTTGCCCATATCACATCCCTTCACCACCCGCCACTGTTGCTACCACTTCTGCTTCGGAACCGCTGCTCTTACCTTCACCGCACACCTTGCAGTGGAAATATTCTCGTTACTGTAAGCCAGGAGTCAAGGTGTGGCATGATTGTTCCAAACGCTCAGGCCCTGCCGTGACTCGTAGAGTCGCACTACCACACTCGCCACCACCACCATCACCATCACCACCACTGCCACCGGATGCTGCCACATCACCTGCCTCTTCTTCCACTCCCAGTTCTCCTCAAGTACTTGCCCTCCATGAAGTCGTTGCCTCTCTGATGTCTCGGCGCACAGCGCTTACAGCACGCTTTGTTGCCACTGAGGCACACATCAATGGCCTGGTCAGTCAGCACACCAGCACCGAAAGCACACTCGCTTCTCTTGCTGAGTCTCATCAGGTTACTATCACTACTGTCACCACCCTCATACAGAAATTGGATGCTATTGCCTCTCGCCTTGAAAGGCTCAGTGATCTGTCGACAAAGGCACCCTCACATACTACACCACAAAGCAGTGCTCTTGCTACCTCATCCCCGCCTGACTCCCGGAACCCTAAACGTAAGGTACGCAAACCGAATGCCGCTTCATGTTATCTCTTGGAATGCCTGTGCAGTAAGAAGTTATTCGAAACTCGCTGCACTCAAGAGCTACTTATGTCGCCATCGCCTGCATGTTATTTTCATTCAGAAAGCTTTTGTTGGTCGACCTCAACCTGAGGAAGAGGCTCCTTCACTTACTGGCTACATTTCGTATGTTCACCTCGCCAGGAATGGTCTCATTAGTTACATTCAATCCTCCATACCACTCAATTTCTCCTCTGCACTGTAGATTATGATATGATCTTTCAGTTTTTTTAGGTCACAGTGGCCGATGGTAAGATCCGCTTATGCAACGTCTACTCTGCCTCTGGGAGGATTAATCTCCCTGCCCTCCCTACTCCCAATTCGTGGCATGATCTACATGGGTGACTTTAATGCCTGACATCCTGATCTGTGTGACCTATCTCCTACTCTAAATCGCAGTGGGCTTCCTTTCCTTGTATACATCCACCACTACCAACTCATTCGCCGGGACATGGTGGTGCCGTCCTACGTCAGGTGCACTTCCATCCCTCTTCTCGGACCACGTTGGCCTCAGCCTCCACTATTCCCTCCCTGCTGAACCTTCCCCTCCTCACACTTGCACCCGCATTACCATTCTTAAGTACTGCCATGCGTACATCTCATACATCTCCAACCACTTATAGTTCCCCTCGGTAAACTTCATCCATGATCTCCACAGCCGCTGTGTTACAAGACCACACATTAAATGTCGCCCTGAAGCTCATACCTGGAAGCTTGATCAGCGCATCCTCCAAGCAGAAAGGAAGGTGGTGGAAGATGGTCTCTCTTTCCAGAGGCAACCAACACCTGACCGTCTGCACCAGTACCAGGCGTCAAGAGACGATCTAATTGCCCTCCAGCAATGAGTCCATACTGAATCCTGGTGGAAGTTCACAGGTAGCATCAACCATCAGACGAGTGCTGGATCCATGAGGTATCTAATAAACAAGGTTGTCAAGAAAAAGCCTTCCAGTGCTCCCCACCACAGTCCAGCTAGTACTTACAAGATCTTAATAATACATGGCCTGAACAGTCAAAAGCACGCAACCTAACCGCATATATTTAAGATTCACCCTCCTTCCAACAATATGTTCACACTCTCCGTCTGATGGTTGCGTTACTGAAGGCAGATGAAGATGATGACGTGCTGATAACTGAGCAAGAATTGAGACGTGCTCTCATTAGGAGCAAGCCAACAGCCCCCGGAGACGATGGCAGTCCTTCGCCTACTCCTGAAAATTCCTGGCAGTCCTCTGCTACAACTTTACATTCTTTGCTTCTGTTAGGAATATGTACGTAATGCCTGGACCTCCAGTACGATTGTGCCCATTCTGACACCTGGTACTGACAAATTCAAACCTATTTCCTTCACTTCCTGCTTCAGCAAGGTGCTCGAACGCATCTTCCTTACCCATCTCATGTTTCGGCTGGAGGACAAATTCTCACCCAGACTGTATGGTTTTCCGCCACAAAGAAGTACACACCACTGTCTAATGGAACTCTATACCTTCCTCGGCCCCACCAGTGTTGTAACATTCACTGATCTTAAAAGTCCCTTTGATGCTGCAAACAGAGATATCATCCTGGATCAGTTGGTGGAATTTGGTGTCAGGCATTAAAGTCACCCATGTAGATCATGCCACGAATTGGGAGTAGGGAGGGCAGGGAGATTAATCCTCCCAGAGGCAGAGTAGACGTTACATAAGCAGATCTTATCATCGCCCACTGTGACCTAAAAAAACTGAAAGATCATATCATAATCTACAGTGCAGAGGAGAAATTGAGTGGTATGGAGGAATGAATGTAACTAATGAGACCATTCCTGGCGAGGTGAACATACGAAATGTAGCCAGTAAGTGAAGGAGCCTCTTCCCCAGGTTGAGGTCGACCAACAAAAGCTTTCTGAATGAAAATAACATGCAGGCGATGGCGACATAAGTAGCTCTTGAGATGGATACGGGGTTACCTCCGTAACATAACCCCACGTGTCCTTAAGGCGTATGTAGCTCCTCCAAGGCATTCGAATTCGGCACTCCGGAAGGATTAAAGGATTAAAGAATCCCCGAGCTAGACCCTACAATGAGATCATATAGCCCCGCTAGGTAACAGGAGAGCGCTACCCCTCCCGGCACGGCGGTCCCGGGCGCGGCTCGAACTCGCGACCCCCCGGTCCCGAGCTTGATGCTCTACCTCTGAGCCACCGTGCCCCCAGGCACTCCGGAAGGTGGTGTTCTAAGCCCGTTTCTTTTTAATGTCCTTATGCACTGGTTACTCCCTCTTCTTCCCAGCATTCCTGGAACCACTGCTATCTGCTATACTGATGACATCTGCATTCACTCCAGCTGCCCAGATCTTCAACGCTTCCTTCAGTCATTCTGTCGGTCGTTTTCCACTTATGGCCTCATCCTTTCCCCACAAAAAAGTAGAATCTTCTCTCCCCGTAACCCAGGTAGGCTTCCAGAATTCACTGTAGGAAAATTTTAGTGTCATCCCCTTGTGCAGGCAGTACCCCTACCTGGGTGCACCTGTACGTATTACCCCACCCATACCTGTAAGACAACGTGTTCATCCCAGACAACGTGTTCAATTCATCCCATGGACCGAGACCTGCTTGATCGGCTGCAGCAGCACTTAATTCCCCTCAAGTGGCTCGCCAACAATGTTGCCAGAATCTGTCTCTGTGGCCAGAACTATCTACATTGCATTCATACGGTCGGTTGTCAATTACATCTCTCCTGTTCTCAGTCATCTCCCGAAGACATACTTTGAACCCAATGAAAATTTTCAGAACAAAGTAATGACATACATCCTTGGTTGTACTATTTCCACCAGAATATTCAACATACAAACTGAACTCAGTCTTCCCCCCTTTGTTGAGAGAATGTACGCCAATGTCTCTTATGTCATCAGAACTTTCCTTGACCCTGCTGCATCCCTGCCTCTACTTTGGCCCGGCTTCCACACCCTCGTCAATACAGCCTGTTCCATCCTACAAAGACTTGATATTAATATTCCCATGGCAGAAGTGGATCATGGTCCACCTCCTTGAGGATTCCTCATCTTGAAGTCTGCTCTATTCCTACCTCCAAGGAAGACCTACCACTCCCCTAGAAACAAGTAGCTCTGGAGACCATCGCAAGAGTGGTTTCCTCAGTTCCTGTTGCGCACCATCTCTACATCGACGGTTCGCTGCAAGCAGATGGGAGTGCTGGATGCACCATCTACTCACCCGATCTGGACCCACTGGAGGGTGGCTGGGTTGGCCGCAGACTACCAAACTCGTGTAGCTCTATGTACTGTGAGCTGCAGGGACTTTTGCATGCAGTTAGTCTCCTCTCTCGGCGAATTGCTAAATGGTGTGGTTATCTGTGACTCTCAGTCTGCCCTTCAAGATATCTCGTCTCCAAAACCCACATGCCGCTGCTTAGTTCAGCAAATCTTGCGTCAGTTAGTTTCAGCTCATGAAAATTTACTTACCACACAGTTCTTGTGGATTGCTTCGCATGTCAGAATTGCAGCCAGTGACGCTGTTGGCCTCCTCGCGAAAAATGCCTGTGGACTGTCTCTACCTGATAATGCTACATCCTCCCTCCTCTGCTACAAAAGGAAGGTGCACTCAGCCGCTCTTCTCCCTACACTCCATCGCAGGAATGCTGAGTGGACTCAACTCAGAGTGTATCCATCCAATCCATCCAATACTACGATCACTTTCGTCTATCTTCTACCAAGTATCGTCGACATGGACTTATGGTTTGCAGGCACACTGTTGTGTCTGCTCGACTTCGGCTAGGATATCGCCCTGTCTGGCATGTCTCTGAGGCAGGGGACGTGCCTCACTTCTCCTGCAATCTGTGACCGTCCTAACGCCAACGATCTTCAGCATTACTGTCTTGAGTGTCCCTCAGTCAGGGACCTACTGCTTCTGGGACAGTCTTTGACTGATGTATGTAATTATCTACTCACAAACAGTCATTTAGATATCATTCTCGTGAGACAGCCACACACTGGTGAATGCTAACTGCTGTATTGTAAACTCCAATATATCTACGTAACAAAACAATGTGCCCTGCGAGACACGAGTTCCCTTGTACATAATACTTGGCCTCATGGTCTTGTTACTAGGTCTGTCGCCCCTTGGCGGTTATAAATTGATTTTAAAATGTTAAGTTATTCCGTTGTCAAGATATTCTTCAGGATTGTAAAGCGTAGTGAGAGACCTTGTAATTTGGTACGTATTTTGGGCTATGGTACAGCAGCGACTGCGCTCGTGCCTACCAGCATGAAACAAGTAAACAATGAACACCAACACTTGGTTTCGAACCAACAGATTTCAAACCACATTATGGAAGCTTCATATTCCAACATAAAAAATGTGTACTAAAAGTTAATAATGTTTCTTGTATGTTTTGAGTGAACAGCTTCCAGTTTGGGGAAGATTTTCCTGTCTGTCCGGGTTCGCTTTAACCGTAATAAGACAATGGGGAGGAGGTGCGATAAGACATAAGATATTACTTTCCAGGAAATTCGAATGGGGAAGTAAAATGGACCGAAAAGTAAACACAAAACTTTGTTTTAAGCAAAATGACACACCAGCAATTGATTCTTTAACACTGCTTAGAGCTGTTGGCAGCCTAGCCTATTTCAGAGTTCGTTAGAATTCGAGCGAGAGTTCTTTTTCGTGGGAATAATTTATATGTATTCATGCTTCTGATGGTAATTTAAAATGGATGGAAGTACAGCATATCCACGTGGAGCTATACATCTTCATTTATGCCAGTATCATCATACCGCTGTAACCTGTACTGTGAAGTAGGCCTCAAAACACCAGTCCTCCTCGCAGTGGCTGTAGCCCTCAGCGTGAAGGATGGCGATGTTCTGATGTATTATAGTTGTGACGTCTCCATCGCTCCATCGTGGATGGCAGCCCATGTTAAAATATAATGATATCGACCATGATATTTTGCAGTACGCTACGTGAAACAATCAATCCGAGCAACTACGAAGCTTCAAACCATCACAGTGTTTCAAACATTCACTCTCTATATTCCGGTATGACAAACCAGCGGCTGGGATAAACACATATTCTAACTGGAAGTACAATTTTTTAAAATTCAGCACCATATTCACACTGTGTTAACATAGTTGTGATTGTATCATATCGTATCGTTTGTAAAGACTTCAACATGCTTGCATGCATCGGCCTTGGTCACCTAATGGTGGCTCTCCACCATTTATGTATTGATGGATATTAGATGTTGAGTATTGGTAACAAATGCGAATGCCACATAAGCACAACAACCTACCAAATCCAAATAGGCCGCATTACTCATTTTCTCAGCCACTTATCCCATTTGTATTGTTTTTTTTTTTTTCGTCCATTGGACATAGTGAGGTCAGGAGAGAAGGCCGTCTCATTAAGTCTGTGTGCAGGTCTTGCTGGGGTGTGATGGTTGTTTAGGATGTTTGATAAGGGCTCATCGGTTCCTCTGTGTCAGTCACGAGGGTCGTTTGCATTAAACAGCTATTAGCACACTGGGAATGGGGTGTATCCTGGGAGTTGACTCATCTAAGCTGAATTAAATTGTCTGAAGTTAGCACGAATAAACAATAAAAACGTCACTGGATGAATGGGTTAGCTTCAGGCGTCTCATATCAGTTGTTGAGATTTAAACTGGAGGCACTGGTAAAGACATTATTTATCTCATTTCGGCTGCCATATATTAAGAGAGTTTGAAGAATGTTAGTCAGATGCATTAGTAGAGTTATTGTTACCTCCACCAAGGAGGTTATGTTTTATTCCGTGTTCGTTTGTTTGTTTGTTTGTCTGTCTGTCTGTATGCAGGATTACTCAAAAAATTATGACCGGATTTTGATGAAATTTTGTGGAAGGGTGGGCCATGGCCCAAGGAAGAAATGATAAGTTTTGAGGCGGATCCGGATCCGAATCCGGAATATCTTGCACAATATCTCCAAAAGTTCTCAATAAATTTCAATGAAATTTTGTGGAAAGGTGGGCCATGAACCAAGAAAGAATTGATTCAGTTTTAGGGAGGATCCGGATCTGGATCAGGATACTATAACCACGAATCAAGATCCAGGACTACTTCAAAAGTTGTGAACAAATTTGAAGTTTTGTGGAAGGGTGGGACATGGGCCAAGGAAGAAATTATTAATTTTCGGGGCGGATCCGAATCCAGATCCAGCGTATCCAGCTCAATATCTCCAAAAATTCTCACTATATTTCAATGAAACTTTGTGGAAAAATGGGTCATGGACCAAGAAAGAATTGATTAAATTTTGAGTTGATCCGGATCCGGATCTGGATCCTTTTCAATGACAATGGCATTGGCGAAGGTATGCGCTTTCTGAACGCTTTCTAGTTCGTATCTTTTTTGCTTTCCAGATGTTGAGGGATCTTCCGGGGTGTCACCGAGATGCATTTGTGGGTGTGGACGTGGGCGTGTGTGGTGGCGGTGTGTGGGGCACTCAAGGTAAAAGACGCCCCCACTGAGACAACTCTGCTCTACAAGGCTCCACCCACCAACACCCGTAAGAATGGACGGGCACTCTCCAGCACCATCATCGTGTCACGGCCTCTAGGCTTGAGTGTGGACCCAGTAAAGGCACCTCAAGACCGACCCAGTCCAGCCCAGAAGCCCAAAGATTCACATGAAAGGTTCACAACATCTGACCGACCCAGTACTGGCCAGAAACACAAGGACTCACAGGAAAGGTTCACAACATCTGACCGACCTAGTCCTGACCAGAAACACAAGGATTCACAGGAAAGGTTCACACATCACCCTTCATCGACTCCTCAAGAGCTCAAGACGACCCCTTACGTTGCGACAGGTGTAGGAGAGGAGTCAGGAGCCTTTTCCAAAAATGGTAATGATGGTTCAACATCGATAGGAGTAAAAGACAAGATAAAATTCTACACGCTGGAGTGTCGTGTTGGTGAGGCGTGCAGTGCTATCATCCCTGCCCCTGCCCCAGTCACGCTGCGCCCCTCTGCCCGTGCATTCTCCCCAGAGCAACTAAAACGCTACCTGGCGCAGTTTAATCTTCGCTCAGGCTTCGACTACAGTGAAAATTTTGAAGCCAGTGGCACTCCCAACCAGAACCCAACTTCTGTTCCAGCCCGCTCTGACCGTGCAGTGGGTAGCTCACTCTTTGACAGTCCTAATTTCTGGCCAGGGTCCCAGTTCCGTCCTCGCCGTGGTAGCGTTTACAAATACCAACCCTATCGTCCCTCAACACTTCCTCCAATACAAGAACTTGGCTGGAACCAAGCCACCTTTGCAGCGCCGCCTAGCTGGGAGAAGCCTGAGTACAGTCGCCCCAGTGACCACATTTACAGTCATCGTCGCCCCAGACCCCCGAACTTCACCAAGGATGAAGTACGGAGACGACCACAACAGGGTCAGTGGAACCGGTATGGGACGTCCACTGTGGCTCAGTTGGACAAGACCTCAGGCATGTGGGTGCCTATGTCCTCCTCCACCAACCAGTTGACTCCTCCTTCATCTTACAGTAACCCTGTTCAGAGTAGCTTTTCTGCCCCACACCACACCAAGGTGAAGCTGACGGTGATGGGTATGAATGATGGCCGCTCTCACTCATTATCCAGCGAGCACACAGGCCAAGTGATGGAGATGCCGTCAGCCCTGCCTGGTCGTCCCCCTACCCTTATAGAGACGGGCGGATCAGGGTCGCCCCTTACAGATCCCCGCCAGACCCCCCTCACCTCCCTCACTCACCCTGGCGTCCTCCACGTGAGTGTTCCCCTCACCTTCATCTCTCCCTCATCTCCTCAGATCCCTACCTCACCACCCACCACAACCCCCACCACCACATCCATCCCGTCGTCTACATCTTCCTCGGACACTTCCCCTTCTACTACCACCACAACTACTAGCGCTCCTTCTACTACCACTACTGCTACTACTACAAGTACCACTACTAGTACTACTACCACTACTACCACAACTACTTCTACCACTACGACTCCACGGCCGCGACCTTCTGCGACGCCCCGTAGCACGACGCCGACAACGACACCGGCACCTTCCCTGCTGGATAACCCCTACGCTGTGATGGCTGCTGTGGGCGCTGGGATAGTCCCTGCCACCTTCGCAGCACTCTTGCCAGTGCTGGTCGGCAGGCGGCGCAGACGACGACGACGACGTTCACTTGACCTTTCCTACACACCACTTGATTCCTTCACCTCATTATTCACCTCTGTTCCAAATGACCATCAAGAAACCATTGACACATTCCCTGCCTCTACCAACCATCCAGATACCTTTGATACATTCCCTTTGTCTAGCGCCGTTCTCGTTCCCTATACTTCCCATGACTACCCAACTAATCTTGACGTCGTGCATGCTGTCATCCCGCTATCCCCTGCAGCTCATTTCAGCAGCTCCGCCACACATTCTAGGCCATTTGTTAAGCCTACTGTTCACCTTGTTGATCGGATTATGTCTGCTACAACTCCTTCCTTCTTTAGTACACTCCAAGCAGTCCCTGCCACTTATCCCTCCCGTCCAGTCACTGAGCCTATCCTCCTCACTCACCAAAACACTGTCGCCACATATCATACCGTCCCTGCCTCTACTGTTTCTGTCCCTGTCTCACCTCGTGATATCCCCACTACTAACCATGTCATCACCTCCCCTATTCCAATTCCTTCTTTCCTTAATCTTGCCGGTGGAGGGAACCCTTGGCGAAGACGGAAGAGAGCAACACAAACACCAAGAAGAGAAAAATACAATGAGAGGAGAGAAATGGCAAGATTCACACACAATGAGAGAGAAGAGGCGAGAGGGAGAGAGACAAGGAAATAACACTGAGCTACAGACACAACTTTCTGACGGTACTGTCAATACGATCGCTTTCCATCTTCAATTGCTGTTCCGTCACTCCAGTTTTCCTGTCAGTCCTGCTTCGTGCTTTCCATTGCACTGATTTACCTTGCGTGGTTTACACTTTTCGCACACCTACACACTTTCCCTTATGCCAGTATTTACTACCTCAACAATTTTTCCTCTCCTTGGCTCTTCTTAGGACTACCCTCAAAAGCCTTTCCTCTGTTCACTGCATCCCTGTCCTCTTATACTCCACTTAGCCCAGCTCTTGCTTTGCTTCCCTTCATCCCTCCTTATTCTCTCTGTACCCTTTTATATCACTCTTTATCACCCTTTCATTTACTCACTCATCCTCTTGAATGCCTGCGATGAATTTGTCACTTTTACTTGAACAGACTTAGTTTCTTACATTTCTTGTTTAAAATTATTATTTGATCGATATGTTTCAGTCTGAGTTCATGGCAGTAGTACTGTAACAGTTTTGATAATGCATTATTACATTCATAGTCAAGTAGGTCATGAAATGGACACTTATGCATCGCAGAATTGGAAGACAGAGCATGAAAAATTGTGTAATACATACTGATCCAGTGTGTCTGGTAGATAAAGATATGACAATACATTGCTATACAGTATGTGCAGTACAGTACCGTCACTCATAAAAGAAAGTACTCCTCCTATGCAAGAGGCCTTGTACTTTGCGGCATCCAGTTTTGGTAACAGTGCCTGACGTCAGGGATGTGGGCGAGGACTGGCGTCGGGGGATGGGAGAGCGGATTTGAACGAAACTCTACTTCAGCCCCCCACCCAAACACACGCCTTCGAATCAGGGTTTAGCACCGTTGCAATTACCCTGTTTCGTTTAGTAAATGACTCACTGTAAAATAATCATTATGGGTAGATGTGATTACATCAATAGAATAATACGTCATAATGGAATATTCATATAATGTTGATTTACAGTATAAATCCGTTCAATATTTGGCCTCAACCACTCGATCCTGATGTAAGATGTGCATGACACCAACTAGTTCATGCCTTCCAGTCCTCCTCTCCCTCTTACTGGTGGGAAACAAAGTTTGGTTTAGTCATATCTTACCAAAGGGGGGAGGCGGTGGCTCAATCGGTAGAGAGGTGGCCTGCAGTCCTAACTGACCCAGGTTCAAATCCCCGCTGGGGCAGGGAACAGTTTATGGATTTGAATTTCATTAAATCAGGCTTTACTGATCTACCATAAGACCCGCCGACATGTCGTAAAAATACCCCCGCTAATACCAATACACCAGTCCTGTATGAGACAGCCCTAGCATGTATTCAATATGGACGGTGGGTGTTAGCGCCGAAGTGGTGACACGTAGAGGTGTTGGTATGTAGGAAGACTGCTGGGCCTTGATAGCAGGCTGTGAAGCCTATGCCTGGAGTCCGACACAGAAAAAAAAAAAAACTGTGTTAGGGGATGGGGATTATTTCTTAATTTTAACATGACAGTTTTATTGCGTATCTGGAGTGGGTACACATCTTATACATGTGTTCGCGAGTGCGTTGCAAGAAATGTGGATCATCCTCTCAAAGCATCAGAGACAGAAAAATAACAAAAACCTTCTTTCATAAGGCTTTACTTAGCAAGAAACACAGGTAGGTGTTTACCCAGATACAGCCAGGACCTATATGACTTGAGAATTCTAAGAGACTTTAAACATAAGCTCCGGAACACGAAGCATAAGACTCCGAACAAACAAACAAAGAACTCGGAAAAAGTCATAATGAATCCAACCTTTTTGACAATAAAGCATTCCCGGTAAACCCCAATTTTATACCACAAAAGTGAAGACCATTCAACGCATAAAAACTGTGGTAGTGGGAACATATGGTTACAGGAGTTATATAATTAGTGTATGATTGTGGAGGTATATTAGCCATCTCAGATATAGTTGTGGAGGTATATTAGACATTTCAGATATAGTTGCAATTGATTCGAAATATGAGGTGAAACAGAGGCTCGTGCAAATCAGCTACACCGCACCCCACAGACGCCAGATCTTGCGCCAGTCCCAGACGTTAGACGCACTCTTATACCAAACCTGAATGCCGCGGGTTACAAAGCTTCCTGCACGAGGGGGGGTACTTTCTCTTACGAGTGACCCTACACGCATTGTATTCTTTATTTAACGCCTTAAATGGTCAGGTGGCATATTTTATTGGTTTATTTTTGCCACCTTCATGTTTGTAAGTTCATGTGATTTTCTTCAGCTTAGGACAATACCCTAGCAGGGGTGGAGTTAAAGAAAGCTATGTCTCACCTCTCCAGTTCGAAAATTCTCTCTTAAGCGAAATATAATCTTCTGAAGATAGCAAGAGTAAATAATTAATGCCGTCGTCTGACTGAACTTTTAAGGTTTATCTTTAAGTTATTGATCAAAGTATGTTTTCTAATATCCCTTTTTTTTTTTTACAGGTGAGGGGAAAGAGAGCTTAAAGCAGTGGATATGAGAAAAGCGTCACATCTCCTCGGTATTCGCAGGATGAACCAGTTATATGGAGCCATGCAACATACACACGCAGACACACACACACACTCTTATGAATACCTTCATCATACTGGTAGCTCCATCTACAATACTTCCCATTCCTAGGTAATGAGGGCTAGATTAAAGGGAGGGGGGGACAACTGTGACTATACCTCGGGGCCCCTACACAAAAGAGGCCCAAGCATACCCCAGAACCCCTAGCCTTTTGCCTCACATCTTCAGTGCTCGGCCCATTAGAATACCACCACAAGATCCTGTGTTCCAGAGTCCCCATAGTTCTTAATCTGGCTGTAGTAATGAAGTGGTTAGAAAAGTTGTCTTGTCAGAAAGGATGAGAGTTTGACAGCAGTCTGGGGCAAGGAACAATCTGATAATCTGAATTTCTTTTTCTGATCTACCACGACTCACCGACATGCCATAAAAAAACACCCCCATAAACACACAATCGTGAATGAGGAAGCTCCAGTATGTATTTAATATGCGAAGGTGTGTGGCATGTAGGAGGACTGCCGGGCTTCAGGAAAAAGTCTATCAAGTTTATGGCCAGAAGTGACATGAAAATAAAGTTCCCTCTCATCCCCCCACCCTATCATCCACACCCCATCCCAACCACTGGTCTTCATCCTCCGTCTTAGAAACTCTCTTCTGTGGCTCATCCTTTCTTATTCATAATTTTTAATGATATAAAATGTTAATGAATCCAGGGAATACACAAGATGTGGTCCATATATTGCCCTCCAGGTCTAGAATATCTTTTTGTACGGACGACTGGCTGCTGGTGTGAGGAGCCCAGATATTTTGACTGCCTCAGCACAGTTCAAACAGGCACTATATGGGATGATAAAAGATGAACAGGATTATGGGAAGCAAAAAATAATGCTGGAGAGTAGCAGTTGTAGCTCAGGTTTATGTGAAATGTAAACCCAGTGAATTAACGGCATAAACTGTCCTTCTTCTGCCCGTCCTCCTCCTTGTGTGTGACAGGGCAGTAGGTGAGGGACGTTTGTATAACCAGACAGTTGAGTTGCCCGATACTGGTAATGCAACACACATGATCCACCAACTAAGTGACAGTGACGCAATATATGGACCACACTGTATAATGCCTGAAATGTGTCTTGCCTTATGCATGTGTTTTTCGTAATTACTATAGGCGCTAGTTTCTGTAGTATGCTGGTCGTACTACAATTGACACTGCATAATTTTATTTACCCCTTCAGTCGGATGTTGTCTTCTGTCTATTCTTTTTATATTTCAATTAGGTGACCACCAGACGATTGAACTCAGCCTAAAGGAGGACTATTGTAATAAAGGCTACATTTTACTTTTCCAATGACAGTCCTTCCCGAGCTGAATAAAGTTGTCTGGAGGAAACAGGAATATACTAAACTACCACGACATCAAAGTAAAAGGGGTTAGGGATCGTCTTTATTTATCTGACGTTGTGTTGAGATGCATATACCTGATTTATTGTTGTTGTTTTAATTATATCTCTAATAATACAAAGCTTTTCACTGAATCTTCTTATTGTCCTCGTGTATCACCGTATCAGTGTTGTTATCTGGCACGGTCTCTACACTGGGTGGGTTTTGGAATGTCTGACTCAACGTTTGGAGTGATTTATAGTTAATTCAGACTCAGAATTAAACTCAGCCACAACTCACACCCTTCTACACCTGCCTATACTCTTCTATCTTCATCACACATAACTATATTTTTAGCTTGTAATGGATTATAGCTACAGGTGATGGAGCTAGAGTTGAGGAAGTATGAGCAGGTGTGGAAGGACTAATATTGCGACGGCTAGAGATTCAAATTCTTCTTAATCCCTTCAGCCCATGGAAGTTTTTTTTTTTTTTTTTGGTACGTCAAACGATACTCTTTGCCTTACGATAAACATTTGGTAGTGAAGAGGTAAACTAAAGCTTTATCTAGCCTCTCCAGTGCGCAATGTCTCTCTTACATTAAATAAAACCACATGAGGACTGAAAGAATTTAGTTTTTTTTTTTTTAAGGCGTCTTTAGAGTGAAGGGGTTAATGGGAGTGCAATTTAGTCTCCCATATTCTGCCATGTTTACTTAGTCGTGATGAGATGATACCTTTTCTGACGGTGGAAAAAGTAAACAAAATTCTACAGGAGAAACTAGGGTAAGAGAAACATAAACATACCTCATAAAATTTATTAGTGAGGGTATTAAATATTCATGGGTTATATCATTTTCTAACTGTTCAGAAAACACAAACATGTTAGCGGAATATAAATCAATAATGTTAGAACCATCAGGTGTCGCCCAGTGCGTTCTAATGCCCAGTATCCAGGTCTCCTAGTAAAACTAAACAATGCCACTGTGTGTGTTGGCCCACTTGTTCTGTAACTGTGGCAGAGCGTGAGGATAAACACGGCTCAACTTCAGTATTTTTTAAATATACAACACTCGTAAATGTCTTCCTGCTTCGCTGCGCGGGCACAGTCTTTCGCTTTATATGCATCCTCGTACTGATTAAGCACCATTGGTGACATGAATACCATTCATTTGTAAATGTGTTTTCAAAAATAAGCCCTTGTTATATAGGTTTACATAAAAGGAAGCATAATACAATACAAAGTGTTATTTTGGGTTTAAATATCCATTAGTATGTTCCAGAGGGGGTTTTTCTCCAAGACGTTTTTCGAAATTGGCTATTTGAGTGAGAACGTACCGAGCAATGACTTCAGTGTTGTGAGGGTCTAACTGAAGAGAAGCTCCTGCCGCCGCCCTGCCCCTATACCCGCCGTGACCCACACCGATGTACCCCATGCCATGCCCCTTGCCGGACGTTAGAAAGAGGCTGATTAATACGAAGAACAAGGGAATCAAGCCTAAGAGAATCACAGACGGGGTTTCTTCGATAGCCGTGGCAATGCTCTGAACGAATGTGCTGATGGCTGTAGCGATAGACTCAAAAAACGCAGTAATGGCGTCTTTAATACTTGTGAACAGATCACTGATTGCCGAGGTAATCTTTGGGGCTAGTTCCGTCGCCCCCTCAGCAGCGTCGTTCAGGAAGTAGAGGTCTGGAGTGGGCACGGCGGCGTCAGCAGCGTACGTGACTGGGGTGTGAGACTGTGCCGTTGGGTTTGACTGTCGGACAAATGTTGTGCCGCGCTGTCGAAGTCTGTTGATTTCCCCAATGATTCTAAGAGTTTCAAGGAGAGCGTAGTAATTAGTGAGGGTTTTAGTGGAAGGAAAGCTCTGGGAAGAAGAGGAAAGGTGTTGAGAGTGAGCAGAAAGGGACTGAGTTTGAGAGGAGGAAGTACCTGATGGGGAGGAGGCCGATGGGGGTTGAGATGAGGGACTTAACAATTGAGAAGAAGCAGACTGGGTTTGAGGGGAAGCAGGAGAACTCTGAGGAGACGAAGCTGATGACTTGGAAGAAGGCAGGGATGGAGAAGAGAAAGGGAAGGCGTGTGAGAGAGAAGAAGGAGCTATATGAGAAATGGATGAGGTTGGAAGATAGTGAAATGAAGAAGGAGATGACTTAGATGACGAGGAAGGGGAGGAGTGTAAAACAGATGGATGTTGATGTGAAGTAGATGAGGATGGAAGGTACTGAGATGAAGAGGGAGATGTCTGAGATGACGGGGAAGGACGATAGGGAGAAGATGGGGCAGAAGCGAGCACCTGTGACAATGCAGAGGAAGGAGAGGACTGTGATGAGATGGAAGAAGAAGGGGAAGGAAGATGTGTAAGGGAGTGAGAATGAAGTGGCTGGGCTGAAGAGGACTGAGGAAGAGACTGTAGAAGCTCGGAGTTAGAAACCTGTGAGTGTACAGATGGGAAAGAATGAAAATGGAAAGAAGAGGGTGAAGGAAGAGTGCCAGAGGATGAATGCTGAGGTAGAAAAGACGAGAAGGCAGAAAGTGGCTGGGGATCTGACGGAGATGAGTTAATGCCAGAAGAATGTAGTACCACTGGATTAGGTAAGCGTTGGTGATTCTGTTTATAATTTTCGCTGAATGTGCTAAAAGTAGCTAGCTGACCATCGTCTTTAGCGGTCTTAAAATCGAAATTTTCAGGTCTAACGTTAAGATTTATTTCTGTCTGGGGTCTTGGTCTCAAATTGGATTCTGTTTGGGGTCTACGATAAGTGTCTACCTGGGGTCTGGAGCTGGTAATTGGGTTTGTCTGAGATTTCTTGGTGTTCCCAGGAATGGGCTGATAGACTGGTGTGGTCTGAGTGGAGGTTAGGTCTGATAAGGACTGCACGCTAAGGACTGGATCCTGAGAGGGAGGAGCGGCTGGGACTGGAGAAGGCTGGTCTAATTTGAAAATGGTGTAATTGTGTGTCTGGTCAAAATCTGGAGAAGGTTGCATATGACCGGGCATAATGTTACCTTCACCTGGAACCTGCTGGAGGTCTGAAACATGATGATTCTGGGCTGAATCTGACTGAATGTGGCCTGAAATGGGCTGACTCTGAAAAACACTGACCTCACTTGGCTCAGGGGACTTAAGAGGAGCTGTGGTACCTGCGTAAGTATAATCTAAGAGGGTCTGAATATTTACTGATATCTCGCTTTTGTGTATTTCCTGATTCATTGCTGAGGGAAGATTATTAACAAGAAAATCGCTATGGTCAGTGGCAGTGAGGTTTGCCACTATACTGTGACTCTGATCCGAATGCAGAGGGAAGTCGCCTGTGTCTTGATCAGAAATGGTTGAACTGTAAGTTGAAACAACCTTGTTTCCTCCGAGAGTGTCGTGACCTGTCTGAGGCTCATTAAGAGTTAAATTAGTGTTATGATTTTGCTGAGATTCATTAGGAGTTAAAACAGTGTAATTATAAACTGAAGCAACCTGACTGAGATCTGAGGCTTGGCTGAGCTTTGGAAGGGAAAGGTTTTGAGCTGTATTGTTGTGAGTTAGTACTGTCATAGTTAGATTTTGAACTGGTATAGTTTTCGTACCAGTTGGAATGGGCTGTGCGTTTTCCGAAATTTGGACGTGATTTTGCTGAGAATCATAGTGTGGAAGCTCTGGATGGGAAAGGTTTTGAGTTGTATTGTTGTGATTAAGTACTGGCATAGTTAGATTTTGAACTGGTATAGTCTTCGTACCAGTTGGAATGGACTGGGCGTTTTCTGAAATTTGGTAGTGATTATGCTGAGAATCATAGTGTGGAAGTGGTATACCTGACTCGACAGGCATAGCCCTTGAGGACGGCACTCCAAGAGGCAACCCAAAGGGAGGTGGGCTGACGTCAGTGGGGGAGAGAGTAAATGAAAAACAGTGGTTGGAGCAGGGACTAGGTGGCTCGGCAGGTGCAGAGACAGTTGTGAGGTACGAGTTTGGACGGGCAGGTGATGAACTAGGTGAAAGGTGCTGGTTAAGTGGGTGCTTTTTAACTGAAGTTCCAGGTGAGAGGTGCTGGTTAAGTAAGGTTCTAGGTGAGGGGTGCTGATCAGGGGATAATTCAGGCGGGAGTCTTTTGTTCAGGCTGTGATTTTTGAAGTATGATTGCTTGAGTTGGTTGTTGTTCGCATCAGTAATCTCGCTCTGCTCCCTGAACAGTTTGTCCACCCCTGTGGATGAAAAAAATAACATTTGATTTAATATCATGTGTACAATTGGGTACATAATGAAACTACTGTGCAACAGAGTTTTTAAAAACTGTTCATTCGTTATCTATTTTTTTTTCACAATATATATACATAAATGACAAATCGTTGACACAACAGAAGCTGAAGGACAAATACTCACCTTGATTTGCTTGTAATATAGTAGAAAAATTTAGAAGTACACATCAGTAAGAGTGTTTAAGCTGTCTATTAACAGTGTGATGAATACCTGTATGTACACCATCACCATCATCCTGTTTCCCACAAATACATCGGGTGGGAGGTATCTTGGAATAAGAATAAGAAACCGTAAAAATGGGATAACGCTCAACAGAGTATCACGTGAAATTGCTCATACTAGTGCACTAATTCATTCACCATTCAAACTTTCAAATTTCTCGGCTTCACTTTATACACATACAGAAAAAAAAAAAAAAAAGGTGCTTCCTAACGCCAGTAGATTAAAGACAATTCCGTCGACACAGTGGGTAAAACGAGGTTTAATTTTTGTCGTGTGCATCTCTGTACACACTAAACCCTCCGTTTCTTTATTTCATTTGTTCTTTTGCTTCCTCAACTTCTACATCATATTTTCTCATATATGCAGTTAACGCATCCTTCCACCTTATTCATCTCTTACACACCCTACTGTACACAAAATCGTGTTATATATACTCGTGTGTGTATATATAAAGATAGATAGATAGATAGATAGATATAGATATAG
>JAGKTI010000758.1:43646-53947 GCA_018397915.1 Birgus latro | reverse complement strand
GCTGGTGGTAAGACTGGAGGGGGAGGTGGTGGGGCTGCTGCTGGTGGTAAGACTGGAGAAGGAGGTGGTGGGGCTGCTGCTGGTGGGGGAAATGGGATGAAGTGTCGGTAGCAGAGACACAAGGGCACCACAACCCTCACTAAAACAATACTTTGCACAGGATCCGTATTTACATATAAAATTCTGACCAATATCCTCTCGTAACTATTATATGTTTTTACAGGAAGAACAAATAAAGGGAAAAACTTCTTTCTATGCCTCTTCTTTCTTCTACTTAAAAAAAAAAAAAATCGTTTTGAGAGGAATGTTATCGCAGGTTATCTTACATCCCCAGAAAGGATAAGGAAAACAGAGACAGGTGTAATCAGTGTCTCTTGCTCTTCCTGCAAAAACATTGAAGTTAAGACAGGAAAATGATCGTGTCTTAGTGAATCCCTCCCCTGGACAATAGGGTAGCAGTAGTAAGCCTATAGGTCGCATTCTCGTTGGCTGGGAGGCTCCTTAACACCTCGTCTTTTCCGTGTGTTAGTGCATATAGTGGATTTGGCCCAGCGGAGAGAATGGAGAATGGGAGGCTGATTAGGAAAGTGTCTGAGTGAAGTGGAAGGGAGAGGGGGAGAGAGAGACTGAGGATGGGATGGAGGGATGGGGTGGAGAAGCATTTGAACGAGGGTGGAATAAGCTGGAGGAAGGGCAGCCCGATGGCAGAAAACAGGGTGACGTGGAGCCGATTTGTGTGTGGCCGCCCCTACTGCAATTAAGGTGTCTGGCTATAGCTTAACAGACAGATTAATATCCTCTAACTTACCATGTTCTTTGTGCAAAATATGTCATTATTTTATAGGGTCATGACTACAACACCTAAGAGTACCGAGATGTAACATGTAAAATTTGGTGGCTGTGGAAAAAGTGTTACGGTGCCTCGTGTGCCATAGAGAATACGGACCTAGTGCCTACATTAAGTCTGGCTTGGAAGTTATTATGGGTTAATGAAGTGTACTGCAGCAGACGCTAAACATGTTACTGCATCATAAGCAAAATATAATTATGCAACACATGTGAAATGCATTACAGGAACATAAGCAAAACATTACTGCAACATTAGCAAATTATGCTACTGAAACATAAGCAAAATACATTACTACAGCATAAGCTATATTTTAAGCAACGCAAGCAAAACATACTGCTGCAACATAAATAAAACATATGTACACATGCATGCAAGCTGATGTTATAACGACAGTTTGTTCAACTAGACTTGGCTGAGATTTTATTCCTCTTGCAGCTTATTTCCCAAAGCTCAGTGGTAGAATAAGATAACATTACGGCTCTACATCCTTCCAAGAGCACTTCTTCGTGAATAGCACCGTCCTCAGGTGTCTCAGGTGTCAATCTTTATTTACAGCTCAGCCTTCAAGATGGAGAAATGGCAATTTTAGGCCTAAGTAAAGTGGACAGGGTATAGTTACAAGTTTGTGAGTCGTTCTGATTTATATATATAATGAAGTAGTAGCTGATATCTGCCACTGGGACAAAACAGAGTAAGCGACTTAAAAGATGCTTCATTTTCATTTTCATTACTCCATCCTTTATTGCCTCAGGAAGTGTAGGGGCCGAGCCAGAGTGACCAGTCCCCCTTCTCTGAGTGGCATCATGTGAGCATCAACCCACAACCCACCCTTGGATTAATACCTTTAATGGGCCACATGCGGTTGGAACGTTTACCCCACAAGACCACCTGGCATTTTTTTTATCCAGCCTACTAAATGGTTTCCTGAGCTACAGACAACCATTTGGCTTGTCATTCAGTGTAGGGTCGCCTGAAGGTAGTACTACAATGAGTGAGTGGAAAATGGACGCCCTAAGATGGCATGGTTGACTGAGGTCTGGGGTCAAATGAGAAAGTGTGCTAAAGTGCCAAGGCTGGAATCCAAGAGGTGGCTGGAGGTTTTTCTGTCATGTAAACACGAATAGGGCAGTTGGGTGATATTCGGCTGAAATGACCAGGACTCGGGTAGCATAGCCTCGGAACCTCCTACGCCCACAAAAGGGGTAACAAAGGACTGGATGTTTCCCTTCCCTCAAGAACCAAAGAAACACTGGACTTGAACGTTATGAACAGTCATTTTCAGCACGTGAATCAGGTATTTACTTCGGCCAGCATTATTTTGTAATACCTTTTTAGATTTCACAGTACCTTGGCATACTGCCCTCATATTTGAAGTATTCAGACTAAACCCTTTAACGAAGTGCCAGACGAACTGCATAAGAGATTTGGAACAATGCAGACAAATTCTAGTAAATAAATAAAAGAAATATATAGAACGATGGAGTATTAAAAGCGGCCTTGTGGTATGTAGCTTGATACTGGTGCAAGAGGGTGTACATTAAAAATTATCGACCAGACGAGGGTCATTAAGACAAATCATTATCGCCTGGCAACGGAGTCCCACATTCCAGCACCATGTAATTGTGTCATGGACCTGTTGTACACACAGTTGATGTCAACTATGTGGGTTACACTTTTTACAGTTACAGCACAAGCTATTTTTAACTTAAACTGTCTTTCCATAACATACTCTTTTCTTAACTATGCGAGAAACTTTCACCTGAACAAAATCGTCTGTTTTGAGGCTAAATATAATTTCTGGGTGCGCCACTAGCAGAGAAAATCTTTAGACAGTTTGTCGAATCCATGGCTCTTAGGAACAGTCATTTAGTGTTAGTTTGAATGCAGTACCCAAGTGCAGTAAATGGAATGTTAAGTATCGTTGCCTTAAGCTGGTCTTCTTTATACACAGATAGAAGTCGGGCATATTCTAATGCAAATTGTCGATCGTGTAGGCCTGGGCAAAAATTGAAAGAACACCACAACTTAAAAAGGCCACGTTCTGGAAATTCTTTTTCTTACCGTCATCTGCGTCACATCTGGCACTGAAAAACAGAATGTCCAAAACGTTACCTAGTGAAGCGCGGTGTTCTTCCGCCATCGTTTTCCCCGACTTACAAGATCAGACACTTCACTTCAGCATGTGTCCGATTCTTACCTCAGTGTAAAGAGTCCTTAATCCTGTATTCTTGTATGATCTGCTTCATTCGATGTTTACCCTTCCATGCCTGTGTGTCTCACCTGCTAGGGATCCATAGTTGAGGTCAAAGGTGTGAGGTGGTCTGGGGCTAAGGGTGGTGCTGGGACTGACGCTGAGGCTGGGGGCGGGTGCAGGGAGGGCTGGGTGGGCCAGGAAGGTGTCAGGGAGGAAGCCCGGGCTGCTGTGGGTGTGGAACTGCTTGAGGAAAAGTGCCATGTCTGGGTCCAGCGTGAGAGGATCCGGCCGCACCTGCAAGATCAGACCAGTGGCAGTGCATTCTTGTTTTACTGGTTGTGTTTAAAAGTATTCCGGAAGTTTGTATGGTGAGTGAATGAAAGTGTACCTCACTCAATTTCACAAACATTAATTAGTATCTCATACTATCTTCTTTTTTTTTCGGCTCTCCGGACCTTATTTTACCCTACCCAGCAAAGAGGTGTGGATGATGATGATGATGATGATGATGATGATGTTTTAAAGTCTACCGATCAGAAGGACATTCGGCCACGGTTCACATCCTTCCACACCTGCCATACTCCCTTACTCTAACTCTATCACCTGTAACTGTAGTCCATTTCAAATGAAAATTTTACTTACAGGTAATGGAGTTAAGAGTGAGGAAATATGGAAAGGCGCGAAAGGGTGTGACTGTGGCGAGTGTAATTCTGATTTGGAATGGGCTAAACCTGTCGCTTTTAATAATAACATTTGAGTGTGTATACTGTGTTATCAAAAAACAAAAAAATATGTTCAGAATCCAGAAAGTCTGAAATTTGCAAAACAAAGTCTGTAACGACAGAATTTTTAATAACGTGAATTAAAACGATGAGATTATATAATGGACGCGAACTTTTTAACACAGGCGTAAATGGGCCTCAGTTAACAACTTTAGAACCTAAGCACTAGAAATCGTATTAGTAATTGGCATGGGAGAGTTCGTAGCACTTCTTCCTTTGCGATTCATTTTGCACATTACACCTTAATATTGTTTTTTTTTAAGAAATAAATCTTTTAAACATAAACATAGATTGTATTATTGGCAGACAGGACGATATTAAGATGTGATAATTCAAACAAAACTTTATGGATGGGGTGTTGCAATATCTCCTAAGCCAACGCGAATACGGTGCTGGGGTACATGTCTTCCTGGTAATCAACAAAAATTCATGTTCAGGGTGGAATTAATTTTACTCAACAAAATGAATGCGGCAGAATTTGTCACTCTGGTTCCCTGTTTCTGAAAATAAATCCTCATAAAGAAAATGAACAGTGATAGTGATGTCATTAGTGGGAACAGCACTACTGATGTCGAGAGTGAGGATTATAAAAATCAAGATAATCATAACAGCAGTAACTATAAATAATGATAATAATGCACATAATAACAACAGGTCTGTCGTTTAGTTTAGTACAGTTTAAAATTGGCAAGAACTGATGAACACCGTACGAAACAGTAAATATATAGAACGATATTAATTAAATCTTCCAGGCTTCTGTGGTTTATTCTCAGAAGAAGTTTAATCATCTGGCGTTTGCTCAAAGATAATACTACAGCCTTCCTAATCATGAAAGGGGTAATGATATCAGTATTAACACTCTCAGCCTCCTATACTTTCTCTCAGGTTAATAAAATCGTCTGGAATTAGGTGAAATACTAGGCTACCAAAGTTGTTCCGACCATGAGGGAGATAAGCTTAAATGGTTGAATAATGAAGTATCAAATCTTACCGACGAAACCTGACCAATCCTGCTGACGGAGGCCCAGGAGGGTTGATGGTTCAGAATGGAGTCGACTGAAGGAGAGTCATCGCCACCAAGCTCTTGAACGGCCTCTGAAATTTCCTCAAGAGACTGGGTACCCACACTATCAGACTGGTGTTGTGGAGAGCTGGACTGTGTAGAGTGGAAAATGTTGGATGTCGTGGGCTGGAGGTCAAATGGGATTTCTGTCTGAGGACTGACTAACTGTGAGGGAAATGTGCTTGAGTATGTGTCAGGGGATGAAGGAGAGTTCTTTGAATGAAGAAGAATGTTGTCAAGAATGGATTGTGATTGGCTAGATGTCTTCAGTTGAGAAATGTTGGCAAAGAACTGAAAGTCGCTGAGAAAGGGCTGAGGTTTGCTTGCGATCTTGGCCTCAGTGTTGTCCTTCAAAGGGAGAACAATATGCTGAAATGAAGTTCTCACACTGTCGCTGCCATCCTCTTTTCTCATATCCTCTCTCTCAGTAGCCCCTTCTCTCTCAGCAGCCCCTTTCCTTATACCCTCTCTCTCAGTATCTCCTTTTCCCTCACTGGGTCTTTCCTTCTCAGTACCCCCTTTTCTCATATGCTCTCTCTCAGTAGCCACTTCTGTTGTAGTAACCACTTTTCGTATGTCATCTCTCTCATCCTTCTTTCCTATCTGCTCTCTCTCAGAACTCCCTCTTTCTATACCATCTCTCACAGTATCCCTTTCTATCTCAGTATTCTCTTCTCTCCCACTAGCCCCTTCTCTTCCAATAGCCCTTCCTCCTTCAGTAGCTTCCTCAGTGTCGGACGCAGCCCCTCGCCTCAGTTTATTCAATAGCGAGGTGAGGTAGTAACGATGCAGCAGGACCTCCCAGGGTGTGGGTCCCTTCACACTGGAGTTGTTGAGGTTGTTTACGTTGCGGTGGTAGCGCGTCATGTTGTGCAGGATGGCCAGGTCTCGCTGCAGCACGGCACTTCTTGCATTTATGTTGCCTTCGGTGCTTCTGCCGGCCTCTGTGGTGTCGTGGTGTCCTCCTGGCGTGGTAGGATATACAGTTATGAATTAGGTGATATGTTCTATTGGTTTGTTCTTGCTATACCCCACCGTCATTTTCTTCATGTATGAGGAGGCAATGAATAATATGACAAGCCTTTTAACGAACCCGCTAACCAAGTGAGAAGGTTTATTTAATTTTCACAATTCCCAGTACCCCCAAAGCGTGTGGGACGAATCAGAGGTATATACTCAAAGGGGAAGGCAAACACTTATTCTACCCAGTCCCACATTAATGACTTAATACTAGCTGGTACGGATTTATTCATACCAAGTAAACAGTTCACTAAAAGATCGAACTCTCCAAAATGGTTTGATAGCAACTGCCAGAGCAATGGCCCAGAAGTCATTAGCATATAACTCTTACTTAAAATCAAAAACATCTGAATCACTCTGTCAATTTAAAATTGTTAGAAACCATGAAAAAGCTGTAATAAATCTCGTTAAATCAAACTATCTTCAAAATCAAGCATCAAAACTACTTAACAAACCTAATGACAATAGAATATTCTGGTCATCTCTCAATTCTTTAAAAAATAACTTTAACAAGTCATCACCCATTCCCACCACTAACATCTTCAGATAGCAACATTACAAATGACCCACGTGGGAAAGCGAATATCTTTGCCAATACATTTGTCAGAATTTTTAGCGTAGAGGAAGCCAGCCAGAACGTCCCAGTACTAGAACTTGACTCTCCCGAAATTGTTCCCCTTAAAATACAGACTAGATACGTAAAATCCATCCTAGACAATTTACCAACCAACAAAGCTCTAGGCCCAGTTGGAATTCATCCAATTGTTTTGAAAAAGTGTTCTCCAGAACTTGCCTCTGCTCTAGCTAAATTATTCAGACTATGCACACGTACTTCTTCATTCTCTAATTCATGGAAAGAAGCCAATATCCACCCAGTTCCAAAGAACGGAGGTTTCTTAGACCCCACTGATTACAGACCAATATCTATAACGTCGTCTCTTGGTAAAGTATATGAAACTGCAATTAATAATCACATAGTTAAACACTTTGAATCCATCAACTTAATTAGTGATAGACAATATAGTTTTCGCCACGAAATATCCACCATTGGCTACTCAGTCTCCTGATTCATACCATCCATCAATCAATCGACCTATATGGAGAAACTCATGCAGTAGCCCTTGATATTTCTAAAGCTTTCGACGGTGTGTGGCACCGTTCCCTGCTGTCCAAACTCCCTTGCTATGGACTAACGTCTTTTGTTCCTCTACTTTCCTCATATCTCAGCGAGAGAAAAATTAGAGTAAAAGTAGATGATGTATATTGCAATTTCCACTCAATGAATGCCGGCGTGCCACAAGGATCAGTTCTTGCGCCAGCCCTATTCCTAGTTCATATTAATGATCTCTTATCTGTCACCCACAATCCCATCCATTCAAATGCAGATGACAACACTTTACAGTTCATTCACACTCAATCACCCATTTACAAAGTTTAATATCTCTACCTTTCAACTCAATGCAGCAATCTCCATAAATCAAGACTTGTCTAAGATTAATGAATGGGGACAAAATAAACTTGTCTCATTTAGTGCTAGTAAAAACAAATATATACAATTTACTAATAGACAGATATTGCCTGATTCGAATATTACCTTCAGTTCTACCAATATTTGCATCTTCAAAAGTATTGAAATTTTCGGTGTTTCACTTAACAATGCCATCAGCTGGACCTCTCATGTCCGATCACTTGCTAAAACCGCCTCAGAGAAACTTGGGTTATTATACAGAGTCAGTAACTTCTTCACTGACGAGCAGTTAGCAGTTAGCTGTAATTTATAAGAATCATGTCTCAGCTTGAATACTGCTCGCCATTGTGGAGTGGATGTGGAGAGGTAGCACTAAAATGAACTAGATAAAATTAAGAACAAAGCTATTGGAATTATTAACAACCCTGCTATTATAAATAAACTATCTCCCCTACAAGTAAGAAGGAATGCTGCCTCCCTTGCATTATATTACAGATACTTTTATGGCAAATGCTCAGACGAAGTTGCCTCCATTGTGCCCTCTCCATGCCTTCCCTCGTACTACACGGGCATCTGGTAGGCTCATGACTGGAATATCACACAGCCATATTGCAGAACTTCTGCCTATTAGAATTCTTTTATTCCCCGAACTGCATCTCTCTGGAACTCGCTTCCCCGGAGTTGTTTCCCCCCAAATTTCAACCTACAGCTGTTCAAGCCCAACTGTTACAGATATTTTATGGATGGAGGGCGCCAGTAATCAGGTGCATAGAAGATTTTTTTTATTAATTTGTTTTTCCTACCAAGTAAAGCATCTGCAGGCGATCTTGGACATCGCAACTTCCAAAGCAGTAACAAAATGAATTTTCGGCCCACCTCAGGCCATCATCAGGAATTACAACTGTCCTATAGAGTCAGCACAGACTTGATGAAAAGAAGAAACCAAGACTTTACTGAACATAAAACTAAATAAAAGCAAGTAAAATCAACCCTCCTCTCCGTACAAAATCTCAGAAAGAAATGCCAAGATCTTTTTTTTTTTCTTGGGGCTTAATGGCCATCGTCCTCTTGGGGGACATTAGGCCAGCCAAATATATGTGAAAAGGTAGTCAGGGCAGCCTCACGTCACTACTGGCCGAGCTCTTACCGCAATCGTGGCGGGAGCATATGATAAAAGGCTCGAAGATCGGTTAGACGTGCCTCCTCCCCGCGAATGATCAGGATGGGTCTGACCTCCTCACCCATGTCGGCAGCCCGGAGCAGGTCGTACAGGGTGGTGTAGGTCGTGGCTCCGAGCTGGTACGACCGGGTGTGGGCATCGAGGGTCAGGAAGTGGCGGTAGGAGGCTACATCTAGCCGATGCTTGAGGTCGATGTTTGGAGGGCGAGATGGAAGGCCCTCTGCTGCTGGAGGAGGGGAGGACGAATCTCCTCCTCGGCCGAGGAGCCGGTCGACGCTTCCTCGGCCATGGAGGCAGTATCTGAAGACTCCTGCCCCTCCTCCGTCATCGATGGTTGCTCGTGAATCTGTGCCGTGGTCTGAATCGTGGTCTTTGTTATTGCCGGGTCGTCAACAGAAGAGGGAGTGGCAGTTTCCCTGTTGAGGGGAGCCTCGAGTCGCAGCCTTTTCCTCGGGGTCTGACGAGGGGCAGCAGATCGTCGCTGCCGGGCCCTACGCCCCCGTCGGCGGGGAATCGAGTGTATGTCGCGGGCGAAGCACTCGGGAATGACAAGGGAAGGCAGCCCGTTCTCCTCAAAGATCCTAGGGAGGAGAACGCACAAAGCCCCCTTATCACCCCCACAAAAAGCCTTCGCCGTCGCGACACACATCTCCACGAGGAGATTTAGTTGTTTGGAATTCCCAGGATCCCTAGCCTGATGTCCCTGGGCCGTGAGACGTCGCCGTGCATAAGCAGAGCCCTGCACAGCCACACCTCCCGGTCCAGTAACATCCCAGGCCTCAGGACCCTTTGGAGTCCCAAACATACCAAATTCCACCCGCTCTCCATCACCTAGGGAGCGTTGGAGGTGCTGTGGATTCGGCTTAACGATCGCCGAACGGTGCACGAAAACATCAACACCAGTATCCTGGCGTTTGATGAACCCGTACCCCTCACTCACGTTAAACCAAACCACAGTCCCCTTGATCTTCTGGGCTGCAGGGACCTGTGGCTGACTTCTAGCCCCCCGTCAACGGGTCGCAGGCATTATCGTCAGCTCTGACGTCTGGCATGGTCGGCTGCTCTCTCCTCTCTCTTCTCCTCTCCGCCAAGATCCACTCAGGGAAGACCCAAAGTAACCTACGCAAACCTCCAACTGAAACATCACTTGTCTGTTCGAACACTAAACTCAAACCCCCCAAACTGAAGCAAACAAACCAACCCTCCTATAGGTTCGAACAAAGAATCCATTAAGTATTATTAGCCACATTAATTTCTGGCCTATACTCTTCTATTAGTAATTTTTCCCCTAGTAAAGCATCAGCTGAATTACTGAATATAGTTACGACCTTTCTCATATGTTCAGATATTCAGTTATGGGAAAGAGCTACAGAACAGGGCAATATTTTTATGCATTTTCTTTTTTTGCGTTATTGTTATATTTCTGCATTTTTGCTGTAGTGCCTCTTCTATATTTATACTATAAGAAGATTAACTGGGTGGTAATTTTTCGTCTGTTATGTTAATCTCTATTTTTTTGTAAGATAATATTAATAATGTTTGGGACATTGGTTTAAAAAATCATAAACTGTATATCCATGACCGTAGTAATATAACTGGTATACGGTCCTTGACTGGACCCTACATCTGTTCCCTGATGATGGCCACGTGAGGTGTCCGAAAATACGGATAAAAATATCGTAGTAAATGCTGGCGGGTGTCATCTCCAACCTTATTTGCCTTTACATACCACTACATGCACACA
>JAGKTI010000758.1:32702-43226 GCA_018397915.1 Birgus latro | reverse complement strand
TAACAGAGCATAAACAATGTCCAGTGGTATTTTAGAATGTGCTTGTAGCTTAACAGGAGCCACTGGAGAAGTGCAGATCATATCAGCAAAAGTGCGCATGTGCATGTTTAGTTAAAGTGCAGAAATCTTTTTATTCATATATAACAACCTTATGCCATCGACTACGTTATGGCTTTTAGATCTTAAGAAGGAAAATTCTGATCTCTCTACCTTCCATCGTCAGCAGATATCAGTTTCCCATTTCTATTACCTCTGCTCCGATTAATTATGTCGTTTATTCTTACTGTCACTGACTGCACTGCGTAGTTGACCCTCGTGCGGTGTGGTGCGGTGAGGATCTGTCCCTTCACCCCTTTAGGGCTAAGATGCGAATGAATGTGTATGAGTGGATGAGTAAATTGGTAGTGTGTTGACCTGTCTCGGCTACCTCCCTTTTCTTAGGGGAAGCAGCCTAGGTATATAGATAGATAGATTCTTACTGTTTCCCATTGATTTTTTTCCCGCTTACAGAAGACCTCCTGTAGTGACGGGGCTACTGTAGGCTGTATCTAGGCCCTCCAGTTCAAAGACTTCCCTATGCTGTACAAATTCGCCAGAAGACAGCAAGAAGAAGAAGAAACAAAAATCATTCAGCTCTAATATTCAAGGAGTTCATGAAAGTTCTATGTAACACTTTTGGTTCGAAATTACTCCTTACCAAAATATAATCGTCAGGTGGTACTAACAATAATAATAATAATTAAAAAAAACGTAATTGTAGACTACTGTAAGCGTTTAAATTCTCAGGAGAAAGGGGAAATGCATTATAGTCTGTCTGCTTCAACTTGGCCTAATATTGCCATCTCTCAGTCTTGAATGCTAAATTATAAACACACACACACACACACACACACACACACACACACACACACACATGAATACTGTAATAATAAAGCAGTGCTATGGGAAGGATGAAGACTCGTATAGTATTATCTAATTCTGCCACTGAGGAACGGGAAATAGCCTGCAAAAGGAAGCTAATCTCCGCCAAGTTGAGGTGGACGACCTATAGCAGAGTACTGGTGGGTGGGGCGTAGGAGGTGAGCTTTATAAACAGACTGGAGAGGAGCTGGGTGGGAACAAGCCGTAGAGCATAGGCAAGGTGATGTGCGTAACTATGATCAGTTTCACAGCCGTATTCTAAGTGACATAGGAGGCTTCTTAACACCTGTCCTTTAGCGAGTTAACAAGTGTATTGTACCTGAACATTCTTTTTTATTTAAACTGTCTTAATATCGACCAAGTTTACTGTACGTTAATAAAACATACAAGAGGATACTGGGAAGCAATATTCATAATAAATCCCTAATGAAGATGTGCTACGAAACCCCCAGTGCAACATTGAATTCGACTCATATAACAAATGCTGACACATGGGACCTTAGTATTAAAACTGGGAACGAGGAAGAGTGCAGAAGCCCCAAATTTTTAAAGATAATTTCTGAAACCTACGGTGATGACAGATCATGCATGACTTTTCTGTACCCTGCTGACTGCATTCTGTACTGTGGGACGCAGAATGATCACTTCTATCAATGACAGGTGTTCCATAAAGGATACTCAACAATTAGCAGCTTGCTTACACCTTTGCTCCCTCATTTTTAATACTTCGTTCGTGAGAGATATTTTACAGAAGATAACAGATAGACGAGGAAAGTACCACTATGGCAAACCAAGATGAGGTAAGCGAAAGAGGCAGGCAGTGAAGCAGATGGACCTAAATCAGAGTGAAAGAGTGGAGAGGAGAATGATTATTCTTTAGTGAATTAGCACAGACTCTAGGTGATAATGATGATAGTATGTGGAGGGTATTGATTTTCCTGTGCCGTGAGTTGTTCTGAAAGGAGGAATTATAACCAAATATATTCTCAGTGTGTGGGTAAAATTTCTTCCAAACTATCTACGGGTGTAACCAGAAGTGCAGGTTTAGGGACGAGAAGTGCCAGGTGCGTCAGTGCCTTTTATTGACGATTATGGGGAACGTGAGTTACCGTGGATCCTGAGGCTGCCGGAGACAAGGTGGCTGGTGAATGGGAGTGATGGTGGTGGTGGTGATGTGGCCGACGAAAATGACTGCCAAAACCTCCAGAGCTGCTATTCAGATCCATAAAACCACCAACGATGATTGCAGGGATGGCAAGACCGAGAGGCGCTAGAATGGCAGCAGGGGCTCCCAGGGCGGCCAAAAAGGCAGTGGCGGTGGGCACTCCAAACACCGCCGCCGCCATAACTCGCCGCATCATGTGGTTGTGGCTATGGTGGTCATGTCCTGGGGTATCAGCACTTGGTGGCTCACCAGCATCCTCCCCCTGCAGCCCCAATACCTCCACCAGTGAAGGGGTGTTGGCCCCTGTTAGTCCCACTGCACCCATGTGTGTGTCTTCCAAGATGGGTGTCTCGGTGTTATATGAAGGAAGAAATCCTGACGATGGAGACCTCAGACCGACTTCTTGCAGAGATCCTAGGTGAGCTTGCACCAACCTAGTCCCCAGCAGATGTTGGGTACCTGCCTCTCCTAGGAGAGGGGTGTGGCTAAGATGTTCTTTAGTACGAATTGGGTTGAGGGTAAGAGTTTGTCTGTTGTCTAGTAGGTCAGTTAGTTGAGGGGTGACCAGTGCGGCACCCTTAGGCACTTGTATTGCCTGGTAGTTCGGCCTTTCTTGCTGACCCAAGTGCTGTGCCAGAGAGTTTGTCTGGGAAGGGTGTCTCCCAACGCCAGACGCCTCGTGTCGAATATTATGTGGGTAGTTATGGTTCACAGCCTCAGAGATGTGGGACGGCAAGTCACTCAGCTCGTTTATGCCAGTTCCGTGAAAGATATTGTTAATGTCGTGTGAGGGAATTTGGTTGTTTGGTTTTGGGGAGCTGATTGTTGTGTTGAAGAGTTTCAACAATAGTGTGATGGCGTTCACCAAATCCTCCTCGCTCGGTCGATCAGGGAATTTGTTTTGTACAGGTGGATTAGGAACTTCCTGCGAGGCTGTTGATGCAGCAGCAACAGCAGAAGGGAGTGTTGGAGGAGAAGGCGGGAGAGAGTGAGGCCTGGGCGTCGTGTTGATGATGTAGGTTGGACAGCCATGCTGGAAGTTGCAGGCAATGTTTATGTTGCCTGCTGGGCGTTTCTCGTATGCCTCGTCAATTACAGTCGTTTTAGAAAATGTTTCATTAAGCAGCAAAGCTGATGGCCTCGTCCTTAGAATGAAAGTAGGACATCCATGACGCCGAGAGCAGGCCACGTTCACATTCGACCCAGGGAACACATCACTTGGCAGTGCTGTTTTGTTTACCACGCCATCCACGATGATGGTAGGTCTGGGACGGGATAAAGAAGAGGGCGATAAACCTTGAAACAATGGAGGGCCATTACCCTCTTGTGGCGGACTGACAGTTTGAGGACGGTGAAAGTTATTGTTGCTGGTGGAAGTGCCTCCTCTGATCACTGTGGTGGATGACGATACAAACCCCCCTGCCCCCGTTGCCTCAGAATTTGCTGACGAGGCATCATCCTGCACTGATGCAGCCACACTCGTTGTTAACCCTGCCCCACCGTTATTATCATTCCTGTCTCTCTTCTTCTGGCCTGGATTTGTACCCTGGGAGAACCCAAGATAAGGGCGAGGGAAAGCCGAGTGATATGTGTACAGTCGAGATGAATTAGGGTTCTGGAAGTTGGGTGGTGCTGGAAGCCTGGCGGGTACAGGAAGGGTCAGAGGCTGATCTGGTACAGGTAAGTTGGGATAATGAGGATTAGGCAAGTGATATGCCGGCTGTTGTTGATGCGGTACTGGGAAAAAGAAGGGTAAGGAATCGCTAGGCGGTAACGATATTTGGGGAGGTACGTGAGAGTTCGGCTGAGGAGCTGATGCTACATTAGAACTTGAAATGGGAGGCACATGAGAATGAAAGGTAGAAAGGTGACTGGGTAAAGCAAGTGAATGAGAGGGTGAGCTTGGGTTGTTCTGTCTATGTAGGTTGAATCTAACGCCAACCAGGTGGGTTAGGACGTCGGGTGTGAAGTTGCCATTGGGAAGAGGAAGAGTTGGCGTCGTATCTTGCGAGTCTGCCACACCATTAATAATTTCGGGAAGGGTGGTTGATTGAATAGAGGGAAATGACTGAGTATCACTGTTCTGGCTGGGTGCGTGTGGAGTGACAGAACCAGGATAATGAGGTTGAGCCATAGAGGTGGTGGGAGGGGCAGTGGTGGGAGTTGTGAGATCGATGGGTAGGTGGTTCGGGGCAGGGATGTGAACTCCATTTGACTGTTTTTTGTCGCTAACGTTGATAATATCCAGCCTCTGAAATTCCTGTAAGAGTGGGTTGTATCCTGGAGGCGGCAGAGTGATGGGAGGGCGGGTAGTGGTGCCAACAGCTAGCAGAAGACTGGCTGGGTGAACTGGGCCACTAGTCGGCTGCAGGGTGGTGAACACATAGGGAGGTGGCTGCTTGGGAACTCCGGAAAAGAATGGTGAGAAAGTCAGGTTTTGGCCTTGGGTGGCACCACTTACCAAAATACTACTGGGGTTCACAGGAGGTGGAGAATCAATGTCAAAAGCGCTTTCATTCTTGACAGTGATCAAAGAAGCTGGGATGGCTTCAGTTGTTCCAAGCAAAGTTTCTGGGACGACAGGGAAGGGACGAGCAATGACACTAGAAGGAGGGCGGCCAGGGGCAACGGGGCGGGCATTGGCATCCTGCAGGAGTAACTGAGCGGGATCAACTGGCATACCTGAGGCATGACTGACAGGGCTGAGAGAGGGACGTGCAGGGAGAGAGTCGGGGACAGGGAATGAGGCTTGGTTTGTGATGTTGGGATGTGTACGATGAGCGAGGGGTGTAGAGGTCAGAGGTCCTGGTTTACTCTGTGTGGATGGCAGTATACTTAAGGGATTTAAAACTGAACTTTTCCGTGCTTGCAAAAACCTGTCACTTAAAGGAGCCTCTTGAGAATATCGTTCATTTACAGCACTCCATTTCTCCTCGAGTACTTGATAAGGCTGAAAACTGCCCGGGTTTGTGAAAAAAGATTTACTTAAGCCCTGACCAAAGCTAGATAGCGTAGTATGAGGGAAATGTGTGTGAATTTGGCGGGGAGAGGTATGGGTTCGTAAAGGTGAGGTGGACAAAACCGGAAAGCGCGGTGGATAAGGTAGAGGTTGGGGCGGTGTGTAAAGACTTACTGGGTCAGGATGAGCAGCAGGTGGCCTTGAGGCGGAACGGGAGGTGTGTTCCAAGCCCGGTCCTCCCGTTACTGACCAGGGGCGCTGACGAGACTTCCTCTCACCCTCCCCCACATCTTGTTTTCTCTCTCTCTCCCTCCTCTTACCCTCCCTCCCTTTTTGCCTCTCACCCACCCTCCCCTCCTGCATCTTACCCTCGCTTCCCTCTACTTCCATTAAGTAATCTCTTTCGTAATCAGTTGCAATTCTGTCCTCAAACTTACTAACCTTGACTGACTCGGAGTTTTCTTGATGCTCTCTGACTTGATTGTTTCGTCTGGTTATATCGTCCCGCTCCACCGAGGTCAATAGCCCATCCCAGTCACTGAATAGAGTCAGGGCGTCTGCACTCATATTTACAGGTTTGGCTTGGCGGAAGTTATGACTCCGAATACTTCTTCTTGGGGAAATATATCGTTGTCTTACCTGATAACGGTCTCCTCCTTGTAGCCTCTTGTCAGAATTTATATCCTCGTCACTGACATCACCAGGCTTGTCTCCAGAACTCCTTGAATAACCTCTCTGAATCTCCGATAAGTCTCTGGCTACTTCTGAAGGCATATTCTGGTGGTCTTTTCGGTGTGATGTCATGTGCTGGTGAAACGCGTGTGAAGTCACCATCGTCACACACATCACACAAATCACCAGCGACACCATTGCCAAGGTCGACTGACCTCCTGACTTCCCTTCCATGGTTGTCAGGACTGCAGCTCAGACACCTTGACGCTGAGTAAATTACACTTACAGGTTGATATCACTGTAGGTGTTTTTTGCTGATTGGAGAGATCACTTGTCGAACTCGTTTGTAGGCAACCATTTCACTTCCATAATCCTAATAAACTGCATTTTCAAGCTGCGGAATAGTTTGTCAGTTCATACTCGAAGTCACAGTACATTGTCGATATGCTGAAATGCTATCACGGATGTCTTATCTAACTGTTCTTTTACCATAATTTATCATATATCATCGTTCATCTTTAAGCTGAACTGTGTCAGTCCCAGATGTTGGCGTCACGCTGAGTCCACACCAGCCCCTCACCCTCACCACCCTCCATATTCAGCCACTTTTAACACTCAAGCTCTTATGACTCACTCCAAGCAGAATAAAATCGTCTGGCGTTATATGGAATACAATACTGGGTTTTCCAGACTAAGAGAGAATTAATGGTGACAGATTTACACTCATAGTCTCTTATGATTCACTCTTAGCTGATTGTAATTGACTGGTGTTAGCTTAAGTATTATAAGAGTTTTTCTGACTATGAGAGGGGTATAAAGCTATATTTGACACTTTTTACCTGATGAATCACGTCTGCCACTCACAAGGGGGGAAAACTTATGAGTCCTCTTCTGCTCCTTGCCGGTACTACATTTTTTTTTTCCATTAAGACAACTCAAAAATTCATATTAGGTATAGAATAACGGTGAAGTTGATATTTAAATGTTTCTTACAGTTTTCACACAGCTGTTTCAATTCACAAAAAGTTTAGATCTTATAGGAATATCGTTGGTTTAGGATACATCATTCATTCACTCATTCACCTCCGTTTTACCGACCCATAACTTGAAACTCTCCATGACGCACAGATTAATCATAGGCATCTTACGCGTTCATTGTTTGGATAATTTTTCCTTTTCACACCAGGAAGGCAATTTGAGGGTGTCTTGGCGCAGTTTTTCTTAGCCGTATACCATGGCGACTCATAACACACTTGGTAAATAAGAATAACAACAGCGTGGTAAAAGCGTGCAGTGGCGGGTGTTAAGTTGGTCCGCACCGGCACACCAGCCCGCACTAGTCTACACCTAGCTCACCTCATCCACCTGCCCTCCCTCTCCTCTTTCCCCTCCCCCTACCCCCTCCACTCCACTCCTTTCATCGCTTCTCCCTTCCCCTCTCCACACCTCCCCATCCCTCCCTCTTCCTTCCCCTTTCCTTTCAACATTTGCCATCTTTTCCCCTTCCTTTCCAGGGGAGTTGGGTGACCTCTTACAGTCAGAACCATCCGACCTACAGTAGCATAGTCTCAGGCCCTCCTATCTCCCACAAGGCAAAATAAAGAATTGGCTGTTAGTTTCATTAATATACATATCTTTAATATCTGTCCTTCGTCATACGTTCTTGCTCCGTTGCCGTTTGTTTTCCTTCCACCGTATTTCACCATCTTGCCTACTTGTTCTGTACCTCACTTGCCTCTTCTAAGGTGACAACTTTTTTAATTCTTTGTTTCTCAGGTACACCTTCCTTATCGTCCCTTTCCGTATGTTTTTTTTGTTTTTGTTTTTCCAGAGCAGCAACTCATGCATCAACAATTTTGCATGATATTTATGTCATGTGTTCCTTCCTCCACTTTCCTGTCACTGTCTTCATTATCCTGTTTGTTATTTCTCTCTTTTTAAAATAATTATACTTCCACTCGCCATAAAGAGGTAGGTGTTATGTTTTGCTCGCCTCGCTCGTGCGTGTGTGTGAACGATAACTTAAACGTTTTCATCCGTATTCAATCAGACTTGGTGGAAGGGCTGACGGTCATCAAAGGGACTGACCTATTTTTTTTATCTTTTAATAATAGGTTAAGTTAAACAGCTTCATCCGATTCAGGCCAAACTTGGTGGAAGCGTTGAGAAGAGAATAAAGCAAGAGTGGGAGAATTTTTTTTTAGGACAATCAATCAAAGGCCAAGGTCACAGGGCAAGGTCAAAGGTCAACCCGTGTGTGTGTGTGTCTGTGTCTGAACAAAGTAACTAAAATAGGTTTGATCTGCTTTGGCCCAGTCTTTGTTGAAGGGTTGGTGGTCAGCCAAAGGATTTACTTTTTTAGAACAAGGTCACGTGGTAGGGTATTTTAAAGATTATTGAGTGTGTGTGTGTGTGTGTGTGTGTGTGTGTGATTTGGACCAAACCTTATGGAAAGATGAAGGGACTAGATTTTGATAACAGTCAGAGGTCAAGGTCACAGGAAAAGGCTAAAGGTCAAGGTCACATTGCATTTTCAACTTTTTTTTCGATTTAGACCACACTTGATGGAGGGGTTGAGGGTAAGACAAGAATGAAAGGTTTCGATTTGAAATAAAAAAAAATCTTTCTCTGGTCAAGGTCACTAGGAAATAACAAAGTTCTGTGCGTAAACAACATAGTCAAAACATTTTTTTTTTTTACAAATTTGGTAAAGGGGCTCGAGGTGAACCAAAAGCTTACCTATCGTTGTTCAGAATAATAGGGTAAAGGTCAAGGTCACATAACAAGATCAGCTTGAACTCTTTTTATGCAATTTAGACTAAACATTAAGGAAGGGTTCATAACAAAGGAAGGATGAAGTGATTCGAGTATGAGAGCAATCCGTCAAAGGTCAGGGTAACAGTGCAAGATGGAATATTCGAAATTTGTTTCGATTTGGACCAGACTTGGTGGGAGGACTGAGGGTCAGCAAAGGATGGAAAGATTCGATTTTGAGAATAATAGGTCAACGGCCAAATTCTAGGGGTAATGTCAGCTCAGTTTTTATCTGATTTGGACCAAAGATGGTGGAAGGGTTGAAGATTTTGCAGTTTTGAAGTAACTCGATTTTGAGAACAATCTAAAGATCAAGGTCACTGAGCCTTTAGACCTTGCTGGAAGAGGGCGCTACATTCTCTCAGTGCTCTTTCTCGGTATTCTCTTTCATTTCGTCCTAAAAGGGGCAGAATAACATGACAGGGAGATTAAGAGGATGCTAGGATAGACACAAGGCACAGGCAGTGAAAAGGAAGTTAACGGCAGCAGACAATGGTACAGTACAGGCTAGGCAGAGAATAGGACAAATACAAGGCACACACGGCGAAACAGAAGATAGTGGTAGTGAAGACTGGCATGGTGTAGGGTAGGTAAAGGGTAGGAGAGATGTAAGGCGCAAACAGTGAGGCAAAAGACAGTGGTACTAGATATGGTGTAGGTTACGAGAAAGGTAAGAAAGATGGATACGAGACACAGACGGTGAGACAAAAGACAGTGGCATAGTAGACAGTGGTATGGTGTGGGTCAGGAAAAAGATAGGTCAGATACAAGGCACGTACGGTGAAATAGCTGATGAGGGTGGTGGCAAATGTGGTACGGCATAGGACAGATACACGAGACGGTGAAACAGGTGGTAGGGACAACAGAGAGTAGTATGGTGAAGGTTTGGTTACTCTGTTAATCTCACCCCGTGGCTTTGTCTACCCAGTTCAGTTATGGCGATTAAACAGTGACCCACATTATACGCACCGCCTCACACCCCACGCCTTGCTTCTTGTGCTTCACCTTACTCTACCGTTCTCTTGTCTCTTCCCCTCACGTCGCCTTCCTTCATGTCCTTCCTCCGCTACTATATGGTTCCTTCGTACTCTCTCTCCTCCCTCTCCTCCTCCTCCTTCTTCTCTTCCATCTCCTCCTCCTCCTCCTCCTTCCCCGCCGCGCCGCTCCGTTACACACCTCCATGCAGCCTCTTCAGTGAACGTTTTTCCTTTGTAAGTGAACTCGACGTCTGGTGGAGGGCCAGAATGTACTGTGAGGAGGCATTCTGCTCCCTGTAGCTCGTCCACTTTAACATGGAAGGGATTTTCGTCATTTTGCGACTTATTTCCCGTGGCTGAGTGGCAGTTTAAGACAATACTATGGTTCTATATCCACCACAATTCATCTGCCTAACTTGACAGGATTTTGTTATTTTGCAGTTTATTTCCCGTCGCTTATTGGTAGAAAAAAAAACAAACAACAGCTCTACATCCATTTCATAGAACTTCTTTATGACTAGCACCATAATCTAGTGTTAATCTCCTATCAGAACTCAGCATTCAAGCGGGGGAGATGGCAGTTTCAGGCCAAACAGACAGTGTAGTGCATTTTATTTTACTGTGCTGTGGAGTGCTGTGTTATTGTTGCCCCTTATTGCCTGGTCCTTATATAGGGTAACCTCTTCAGTCCGATGGCTTGCAGGTATTCTATAGTTCATTCTTGCTACCTCCAGACGATTTTCTTCAATTCAGGAGAGACTTTATGGGCTGGAAGGTCAGGTATCCTTTCAGTGTCGTCTTTATCATAACATGTCTCACTTAAGATCATTAAAATCATCTGGAGGTAGCAAGAATAAGCCACCTAATTTAAGGGGTTTTATTAATCGTTGTTTTGATTTCTGTTTATTGTAAGTTAACGTGGCCAAGGAGTGTGTGTCTCTTTCCCTGAACGCTGTTAGAAGTTACTCCCATTTGCTTATTTTCTTCGCTAGATTCTAAAATTCGCCCACCTTGTG